>CM035437.1:75287905-75530405 GCA_020310875.1 Ceratopteris richardii | reverse complement strand
AGATGATTGGGATGAGTTAGATGAAATGGCCAGGTCTACCATTTGCTTGCACCTGGTAAATAATGTTTACTTTACATTATTAGACTGTGAAAGTGCAGAGGAGATTTGGAAGAAGTTATGCAATACATATGAAAAAGAGATAGCATCAAATAAAGTCTATCTGATGAGAAAATTATATGACCTTTGTATGAAGGACACAGATAGTGTTGCTTCTCATCTAAATGATTTTGATGCTATATTCTCTCAGTTACAAGCTCAAAAAATCGATATGGATAATGAAATGAAAGCAGTATTGCTGTTATGCACCTTGCCTTCATCATGGGATACATTTTGCATAGCTATTAGCAATAGTGCACCTGGTGGTAAACTCATCTATGATGACATATGTGGAGCACTCTTGAGTGAGGAGATTTGTAGAAAATACATGGTTGGTACTCAGAGTGGAGATGCATATAATGTTTGTGATTCTTACCAAGGAAAGAATCAACAACGTGGCAGGAGCAAGAACAAGGAGAAGAATGGTCAACGGAATAACAGTAGAAGTAAATCAAGGAAGAGGTATATCGAATGCCATTATTGTCGTAAGAAAGGACACATGAAGAAATATTCTTATGCATTAAAGAATGCTAAAGATAAAGGACAGAATGTTGATGGGCATGTTAAAGAGTTACTTGCACCATCTACTTCGACTCTGAAGATTGAAGAAATTAATGCTATTTCTAATGATGCTGATGTGTTGACCCTTGATAGTACTATCCCAACTGAGGCTCTTATAGCTGATTCTCCTTCCCACACCTTGCTGCTAGATTCTGGTGCTTCTTTCCATGTGACACCACATAGAGAATGGTTCTCTAATTATGCAGCAAAGTCTCTTGGTACCGTGAGACTTGGTGATTCTTACGAGTGTGATGTTGTAGGGATTGGAGATGTGGTTGTATAGTTCATTGATGGTTCAAAATTTACTATGCATAATGTACGCCATGTACCTCAGTTATCACACAGTTTGATGTGAGTTGGTCAACTTGATGACCCTGGTTACAAGGTGGTCTTCTATGCTCATTCCTTTCGCATATCAAAGGGCAATATGGTTATTGCAAAAGGGAGAAAAGTTGGCTCACTTTATCGTTTATTTGTATCACAGAAAGAACACTTGTTAGCTGTTACTGAACAGCCTATGGCTTGTATTTGGCATGGTCATTTGGGCCATATATCTCGTAGTGGAATGGAAAATCTTTCTCGTTCTGGCTACTTACCTGTGTTATCTTTCTCCGATTTTTCATTTTGTGAGCATTGTCAATATGGAAAGCAAACTAGAAATGTGCATATAACGCACATTGACTCTTCAATTCAGCCTTTAGATCTCGTTCATACAGATGTGTGTGGTCCTATGCCGACTAGGTCCTTAGGTGGTTCTCTTTACTTTGTCATTTTCATAGATGATGCTACTAGAAAATTTTGGGTATATCTTATCAAATCGAAGGATGAGGTATTCCCTACTTTCAAAAAATGGCTTGCTTCAGTTGAGACTGAAAAAGGAACTAAGCTTAAGGCTTTATGTTCAGATAATGGGGGTCAGTAATCCTCACATGAATTCAACCTTTTTTGTCAGTCTAGAGGAATTTGTAGAGAGCTTATGGCTCCTTATACCCTAGTAAAGAATGGTGTAGTTGAGAGGATGAATAGAACTATTCAAGATAGAGTAGTCTCTATGTTGCATCATGCAAACCTCTCACAAGGTTTTTGGGCAAAAGCAGTATTGACTGCAGTTCATGTGATTAACCTTTCACCCAGTACTACCAAAGGTTTGAAAGTGGCACAAGAGTTATGGACAGGGAATCCACCATATTATTATCATCTTCGAGTTTTTGGTTTGAAGCATATGTTCATATACCAAAGAATCTTAGACAAAAGTTGGATCATAAGTCAAAGAAATACATTTTTCTTGGATATGGTTGAGAAGGACAATTTGGATATCGCTTATGGGATCCTGAAACATGATTAATGATAAGAAGTAATGATGTCATTTTCAATGAGTCTAAGATGCATAAACATCCCATTAAGGAGGTTGAAGTGAGAAGAGTGGTGTTTGAGGATACTAGTCCTCCGATTAGCATGCATAAAAATGTTGCACATAGGGATGTTCAAGAGAATGTCCATTCAGAGCAGTTTGCACATATTCTTGTTCAACAACCATTGAGACATTATGCACGTGTCTCACATCCACCTGATAGATATGTTTCATGTTTAGATTTTGTTATGCTAATAGATGCCGGTGAGCCCTCTTGCTACAAAGAGGTTATGCAGATAGAGGATCATGTCAAGTGGGAGCGTGCCATGAAGAGTGAGTTGGATTCCATTCACAAGAATGGTACTTGGGATTTGGTACCTTTGCCAAAGCGCAGGAAAGCTTTACCATGTAAATGGGTATATAAGCTGAAATTCACATCAGATAGTGCTTCTCCAAAGTATAAAGCACGACTTGTTGCAAAGGGTTTTAAGCAACAACATGGTGTTGATTTTGAGGAAATCTTCTCTCTAGTGGTCAAGATGAGTACCCTGCGCATGTTGCTTGGATTCATTGCAATGGAGGACTTAGAGCTAGTCCAAATGGATGTGAAAACTGCTTTCTTGCATGGAGATCTTACAAATGAGATCTATATGGAACAACTAGAGGGTTATCTAGTTCCTGGCAAGGAAAGTCTAGTTTGTAAGCTTAAGAAGAGCTTGTATGGACTTAAACAATCCCCTAGACAATGGTACCAAAATTTTGATGCTTTTATGAAGTCTCAAGGCTATTCTCAAAGAAATGAGGATCATTGTCTCTACACAAAGAGATGCTCAGATGGGAGCTTGATATGCTTGATACTTTATGTCGATGATATGTTGATTGCTGGGAAGTCCTCTTATGATTTGTCAATTCTCAAAAAGAAGTTGAGTCAGACATTTGATATGAAGGATTTGGGGGATGTCAAACATATTCTTGGCATGCGCATTACTCATGATAGGAGCAAAAGATTCATATACTTGTCTCAAAGTGAGTACATATCCAAACTACTTCACTGGTTCAATATGCAGGGTGGAAAGGCGTTGAGTAAAGCTTTACCCACATATGTGAAATTGAGCAAGGATGATTACCCCAAATCAGATGAAGAAAAGGAATTCATGACCAAAATTCCCTATCAGTCTGTTGTTAGTCTCATGTATGCTATGGTAGCTACGAGACCAGACATTGCATTTGCAGTGGGAGTTGTGAGCAGATATATGTCTAATCCTAGCAAGAAACATTGGGAAGCGATCAAGATGATTTTAAGATATCTGAGTGGCACTAAGGACAAGTGTCTATGCTTAGGTAGAGGGAAAGCATCCATTATTGGTTACATAGATTTTGACTATGCTGGTTGTGTAGACAATCGTAAGTCTACATCAAGGTACCTTTTTCATTTTGCTAGAGGTGCTATCTCTTGGAGATCTCGTCTTCAAGAATGTACAACTGCTTCCACCACAGAAACAAAATATGTTGTAGCAAGTGAGGCATGTAAGGAAGCGATGTGGCTTTCTCATCTTGCTTGTGATATGGGTTTATCTCATCATGTACCTTGTTTGCTCAGTGATAGTCAGAGTGCCATTGCTTTGGCTAAAAATCCGGTCTATCATGCAAAGACCAAGCACATTGAGGTGAGGTATCACTTCATTCAAGATTGCTTAGCCACTGAGTGCTTTATTCTTGAGAAGGTTCACACTCGAGATAATGGTGCAGATGCTTTGACTAAAGCTCTACCACAGGATAGCTTTTGACACTGTTGTCACTTCATGGGGGTTACTTGATTCATGATCTTACACAGTCACTTGTATACTGTGTAACATGCCCATCAGGTGGGAGGTATAGTTTGTATACTTACACTTAGGTATTCTTTATCATTCTTTGTTTTTCTCCCATAGTTACTTTGGCCATATTGGCCTTTAGTGGGAGATTGTTATCGTTAGTGTCCATGTGAAAGGCCAAATGGCCATTGGACACTTCTTTGTATATGTTCCTTAATAAAAAATATAGTGGCCTGGTCAATCACAGACTGTAAGTGTTTGATCGCATTTGTAAGACCCAAGAAGTATGTCTTCATGCTCCCTGTGTACTATGTTTTTCTGCGTATTCTACAGTCTCTGTGCGGAGTACCGTGTGCACACTTAGGAGCTCAGTTTTCTATCGAGGATATAATCGTGGAGAGTGCAAAAAATGAGAGTGCACTGTGGTGCATCGCCATCGAAATACTTCATTACCCATATGTTCTAAGCTCAAAAATGAGTGACTCTGAGATGTCTTATAGCATGGAGAGATCCGTAGGTAGCTCAGGAATGGTGTACTTAGAAAAACTAGAAGGACCTTACAAGACTCAACTGTAACATATCAAGACCAACTGATTAGGTGCTTGCATGTATGAGGACGGTCTGAGAAGGTCCATTGTCCAAATTAAAATTCTAGATCAACCTATTAGACTAGAACACTCAGTAGTCAAATTAAAAAATGGATCATACATTGATAAAGAAGGGACTATGTATGTCATCACCAACTAGCGAGATAGGATAGAAAAATTTGGCAATGTAATCCTAGAGAGTGAAATGGGTGACATACAGCAAGGGAATTTAGGAAGAGATCCAAGAACCCCAAGAGGTAAGTCGGTCTTAACCAGGATACTCACACCCGAATGGGTTCCCTAAGATAACAAAGGTGTAGAGTTATTTTGGAATAGAGAGATTGATGAAGCCTTTTATAGGTTTAATATTGATCGACCTAGTGAAGTAGGAAGCGTTATGATATATGAATTCAAAGATCCTGACACCCCAGACAAAGTGGTCTATTTAGACAACACATCAGAGAGAGTGTTCATGGTAACAGAACCTAGTAGGCATGCCTACAATTGGAAGGGCGAATTTGTTTTTCCCCAACCAAGATCCAATGTCTCTTATGGTCACCAAAGAGTTGGAACATCCCAAGCTTATGGAACTCAGAGGCATCGGAGTAGAGATAGACCTGAGGTAAGCTTTGCTAACCTAGTAGGAAGAGAAAGAATGGGATGCGATACGGACATAATGGAAAATGAGAGGTATAGAGGCCCAAGGAATCAAAGAAATGCATATAAATTCCCTCTAGCAAGGCCTAGAGAACACACTACAATCTTGAGGCCTACACAACTGGTTAAGTCCATGAAGAACTATTTCAATGGTACAAGAGACCCATATGATAATGTGGTAGAATTTAGACAATTGTTGAGAGCTAAACGAGTTGAGGAATTGTTCACTTAGTACAATGCCTTTAGTCTAACTCTCAAAAACATTGCCTTAACATGGTTTCAACTACTACATAAGAGGAATTTCAAGAACATAGATCAATTAAGAGAAGCCTCCATCAGCATAAGGCACAACACTTCCTCATTGATCCATAGCTTTAAACAAACACCTCAAGAGACAGTGAGACTTGCAAGAAGAAGATTTAGGCAATACCTAGAGAGATGCCTAGGGAGATGCCCTATGCCAAAGTTACCCACACAAGAAAAATAAGTGGCCTTATTTCTAGATGGATTTTTAAGTACCGAATTGAGATCTTATGTATACTTAAAAGATGCTAGATCCATAGAAGAGTGTGTACGAATGTGTATAGACATTGATGATAATCTAGGGGAGGAATTAGAGCGTTCAAAAATCTATAAAGATTAAGATAGCTCAACTAGCCTCAACTCCAAATAATCCACATCTATTGAGGAACTTGTAGAGAAGTTAGCTAAGAAATTAGGATTCTCTAGCAAACAGATACCCATATTTTCCCCAGTAAAAGGATGTTATACTTGTGGAGGTGACCATATGGCTAATGTGTGTCGAATCATGGCTCAACCCGTGGATTTGTGGTAAGACAAATCATTTAGCTAATGATTGTTGGCATAATAATCAGAATAATGGTGGTTATAATCAAAACTATAATTCAAGAGGAAGAGGAGGCAGAAATCAAAGAGGTAATTTCAGAGGCAGAGGTAGTAGGGGTTACTTTGGAAGAAATGTAGGTAGAGGTTTCCAAAGTCAACAATATAACAACACCTACTACAATTATGCTTCAGATCAAAAGGAAGATTCAACATTGATAATGAATGCAACTTGTGAAAGGTAGAATGAAGATCAAAGAGTCTTCTACATTGATTCAAGGTGTAGCAATCACCTGAGTGGTAATATAGCCCTGATGACTGATTTGGAGAATAAGGTATCTAATCATGTTGTTCAAACAGGTGACAACACAAAGCACAATGTGAAGTCAATTGGATCAGTGAAGGCCAAGGATGGTAGCACCTTATTGAGTAAGGTTTTGTATGTTCCTACAATTCCTAAGAATTTGATAAGTGTAGGACAAATTGTGGAAAAAGGTTATGAAGTAAGGTTCACTAATGAAGGAGTGTTTGTGGAAGACCCTAGCAATGGGTATAAACAAATTGTTTCAGGGAAGAAAGAAGGAAGATTGTTCACATTGAAGATTCAAGGTAATATTGGTCATGCCATGTTCACATATGGAGGACATAAGATCTCTGAGTTAGATCTTTGGCATAAGAGGCTTGGACATTTCAATGAAAGAGGTATTAAACACATGATTAACAATGGTTCAGTGCTTGGTTTGCCTAATGTTGCAGGTCAACATATGACATACAGATGTGAGGCATGTCAATTAGGTAAGGCTCATAAGCTTTCCTACTCCAAGCATGGTTTTATGTACTCAGAGAAGCTTGAGTTGGTACATACAGATGTGTGGGGACCATCAAAGGATTTCAGTATAAATGGGTCAAGATATTATGTGATTTATGTTGATGATGCTACTAGATGGATCACTATTTATGTGATCAAAGATAAGTTTGAAGTGTTTAATACATTTAAACACTATCATGCATATGCAGAAAGAATTACAGGACATAAGTTGAAAAGACTAAGGTCAGATGGAGGGGGAGAGTATTTCTCTAATGAATTCAGTAATTACTTGTGGGATGCAGGTATAAAAAGGGAAGTTACTTGCAGGTACTCTCCTCAACAAAATGGTGTAGCAGAAAGGAGAAATAGAACTCTTGTTGAGTTTGCAAGGTCCATGATGAAGGAGAAAAATTGCCCTGATTATTTGTGGGCTTAGGCTGTAAATACAGCTACTTATTTGGTCAATAGGTTACCATGTAAAGCTTTGCAGGGAATGACACCTTATGAGGCATGGTGGGGTAAGAGACCTACACTAGACCATTGCAAAGTATTTGGATGTTTGGCCTATGCATATGTGCCATCACAATTAAGGCACAAATTGGAACCTAAAGCTGAAAAATATGTGTTTATTGGTTATGATGATAAGCAGATGGGATACAGGTTGTGGAATCCATCCACAAAACATTTTCTTGTATCAAAAGATGTTACATTTGATGAGCAAGGTACTTGGTATGCAGGTACTATCAATATTAATATAGATGATGAAGAGGTTGTGAGCCAAAGGAAAGGTAAGTCAAAGGTTCAAATAATTGATGAAGAAGAGAATAATGAAGTGCAGGTTGAAGTGGAAGAAACACCTAGGTTTGATCCTGAATATGAAGAACCAGAAACCTCAAGAAGTGGAGAACTTAGGAGGTCTACAAGGAACAAATGGCAACCTACAAGGTATAGCTATGATACTTCATTTATGGCTACCAAAGATTATGCTTACATGATTAAAACAGATGAAGACCCTTCTACATATGAAGAGGCAAAAGGTAAAGAAAATTGGGAGAAAGCTATGCAGGAAGAATATGATGCATTATTGGAGAATCAAACATGGGATTTGGTTCCAAAACCAAATAGCCAGAAGATCATTGGATGTAAGTGGGTTTATAAGACAAAAAGATTTGCAGATGGAAGTGTGTCTAGGTACAAAGCTACACTTGTTGTCAAAGGGTTTGCTCAGACATATGGTGTTGACTATGATGAGACTTATAGTCCTGTGGCAAAGATGACAACCATCAGGACACTTATAGCAATTGCTGCATGTAAAGGTTGGAAATTGTGTCAATTAGATGTGAAAAATGCTTTTTTGAATGGTTATATTTCAGATGATGTATTCATGGAGCAACCTCAAGGGTTCAGAGATAAAAGGTATCCAGATCATGTGTGCAAGCTCAAGAGAGCTTTGTATGGCTTGAAGCAGGCCCCAAGGGCATGGAATTATAGACTTGTAAAGTTCTTGAAAGAACTTGGATTTCAGGTGTCTAAAGCATATAGTAGCTTGCTTGTCAAAGCAAGTGATAATGGTTTCATATACATGTGCATATATGTTGATGATATAATCCTTACAGGTACAGATGAGGAAGGAATACAAAGACTAAAGAAGCAAATGGAAAAAGAGTTCAAAATAAGTGACTTGGGAGACTTGTCATACTTCTTGGGCATGGAGATTACATATACTCAACATGGAGTATTTGTGACCCAAGAAAGGTATTTGAAGAACTTGTTAATCAAGTATAAAATGGATGATTGCAGGGTAGCACCTACACCAATGGAGGTGAATCACAAATTGAGTAAATTTGGAGGTGAAGAATTCAAGGACATGAGACAATATCAGAGTTTGGTTGGTAGTCTTATCTATGCTACTTTAACTAGACCTGATTTATCATATGCAGTAGGGGTTTTGTTTCAATTCATGCATTGTCCTTGGAAAGAGCATTGGATTGCAGGTCAAAGAGTGTTGAGGTACATTAAGGGTACACTCAAAGAAGGTTTGTATTATGGGTTCACATCAGATACAAACATCAAGATCTATAGTGATGCAGATTGGGTAGGTAATCCAGATGATAGAAGATCAACCTATGGATACATGTGTTATGTGGGAGATAAGTTAATCTCCTGGTGCTCAAAGAAGCAACATACAGTTGCTTTGTCATCTACAAAAGCAGAGTACAAAGGCATGGTTGAAGCTGCAAAAGAAGTGATATGGCTTAAGACTTTAATGAAGAGTTTTGACACTATACAGAACATACCTATCATTTATGGTGATAACATGAGTTCATTATATCTAGCTGCTAATCCTGTTTTTCATGCCAGGACTAAACACATTGAGATACAGTATCACTTTCTAAGAGAGAAGGTGATGGATAAGGAGATTGAAGTCATACATACTTCAACAAAAGATCAGATAGCTGATATGCTTACAAAGAGCTTGGATGGACCAAAGCTACAGAAGTTTAAAGACATGGCAGGTATAAAGAAGATAAGAGAAACCTCAATTGATGATTGAGGGGGAGCTGTTGGTGCAGACCAATCACCAATTGAAGATTTGAAGGACAAAGGATGGAGATGAGATCAAGTTTTGAAGCAAAGAAGATGGATACATTCACAGAGTGAAAGACATGTACACATATGTACATTAGTTAAGACATAGGTTACTTATACTTATGCTTTGATATAAGTCTGTACATAATTGCCTATAAATATTTTTGAAAAAGTCGTGCAAGGAGAGAAGATAAGGAGAGACAATAGGAGATCATGAGATTAGTGTATTGAGAAGTGGAAAATGTCATTAAACATGTGTGAAGTGAGTTGAAATCTCCATCCTCATTCAGTTGTAAATTTCTGAGAAATAGAAGGAAAAATTACGCCCGATGTTTCTGTGTTTTCTCCCTGTGTGATAGATCTTTTGTGAGTTCCTTTTGAAGATATCTAAGTCCATAGTTAATCAATCTATGGCTAGAGTTTGAGAGTCTAATTGTGATCAGGCTAAGAGAATTGTGTGTAGGAACATTTACATGTGAGAAAGTACTCACTGGTTCCTGAAACGGGCTCAAATTTCGATCTTAATAATTTGATCATTTCTCACTCCACAGTTTAAAGTTTTGTGCAAGTAAGCACTTAATCTTTAAGTTGGAAGGTAGGCTACTCGTGGCTAAAAGCATTTGCTTAAACGGGTTTTATACTGAGAGAATTAAAGTTAAGAAGTTAGGGGTGTCCAAATCGACTTCTCAGAAGTACAGATTTAGACATAGCTGACTTGGTAAGTAGATTTCTCAAGATCTACTGAACCTTTTGAAGTAATTCGACTTGGAGAAGGTGCACAATCTTTAGGCGACATCTTGTGCAAAGTTTCATAAGAAACTTTACACATTTACTTAGTCAATGAGCAAGATCTATGCAGCAGACTTTCTGAGGAAATTCCTTCTTCACAGTTTAGTGAAGAAATTGATATTTGGTCATTGATAGCTTAAATTGGTGAAGGTTTTGACTTACTCTTGATATAGAGGCGTTCTAAATTCAAGAGTAGGTTGTTCTTTTGGAGATTAACACTCTCCATCATGAAGCTCAACCAAGGCCTTAGTGAGTGCTAGATCAGCAACCTCCAACTCCAGCTAATGTGATTCTAGTGAAGTATGCAGCCATTGAAGAAAGCTTAAATAGAGCCTTAGTGCCAACATCACCATTGATTATAGAAAGTGACCTGAGTGATCACAGTTTTGAGTCGACTCATATCGGTAGTTGAGAGGTTTACTAGATGCAATAAGTTGAGCATAACGAGACATACTATTACGAAGACCCGAGCGAACCTAGTTGGGATCCAGAATCTGCTAATGTCATGTATGCAAACCTTAACTCTAGGCCCCAACCTAGACAGATGAGACCCCAAGCACCTAGAGGACCATGCTATAGATGCCAAGGTGATCACTTCATTTGTGATTGCCCTATACATGCACCCATGCAAACCCAATCACTCATAATTCAAGGTTTTTTTCAAGATTGTGGGAAACAACACTTTCTACAAGATTGTCCAAAGAACCCAAACAATGGACCAAAGATCACTCCTATTAATGTGATTGGGTTAGTAGTAGATTCCAATGGAAGTGTAACTTCCACTACCCTAGTGAAAATGGTCACGAGAGCTCAGGTATTATAGAAGATCCAAGGCTTAAGACACGAAAAGAGTTCTAATGTCAGTGAGATTGAGAGTATAACTAAGAAAAGGACAAGAGCTTGGAAGCATAGTCGTGAGCAAATGAAGAGATAATGGTCTAAGAATATAAGCGAGCTTGAGGAAAGCTTAATCAAAACAAAAGCCAAGATAATCGAAATAACCTCTCAAATGCACTCTCACACATCAACACCCCCACCATCCCCATCACCTTCTAAACCACCACCTTTTAATCCACCTCATATAACCCCACCACCCCCTAGAGTAGGATCAGTCTTAACAGATCCCACTGTCGAAGACCTAGACATGATGCTTAAAACATATCAGGCTAGAATCCAAGAAGGGCAAAATGTGATAGATCATGAATAATGTTACCCGAAGCTGACCTAGAGACTAAACAAACCAAGCTTTGTGCTAAAATGGTGGAGTTGGCTCAGACCATGTTTGAAGCTACTCACCTCTTCAATTGCTCTAGTTTAGCTAAGACACAATTGCATTTTGACGGACTATTAGAAAGATTGGAGAGTTTAATTACATAATTTGGGAAGGAAGCCACCCTCTAGGGTAAGGACAAGGCAAGTGAAAGGATAAGCCTTCCCCCCACAGAAGATCATGTGCCTAATTCCACTGAACTAGACACCTTTTCTTCTATGAATCCGTATGCCCAAGAATTTCTAAGAGAAATTCAAGAAGAGAAATGTGCAAAAGAAAGTGAAAATCCTTTTCCCATTGAACTTGTGGATGACTTACAAGATCAATTCCCACAAGATATTCCTTTCATTTATGGAGTGCAAGAGGACGCCTAGTCTAGTGAATGATTAGACTTCAAGTCTAATTCCATACAAGAACTGCCTCATTTCACAAGACCATGGGAGGCAAAGTCTACATGTATGAGAGCACCCACGGTCATGATAAGAAATGAAGAATCAGTCATACCTAGGAACACCAAGGTAGTAAAGGATACTAAAGTGCAGTGCAATCTCACTTTAGAGGAGCTACTCAAGATTAAGCTAGAATTGTGGAAACATGTAGCCAATCAAGTGCTAGAAGTACCTAAAACCCATTCCTTGGTAGGATTACATGGAAAAGTGCCTGAAATACCCTTGGATAAGATAGGAGACATGAGTGAAGGAGAAGAAGGAAACACCTATCTTCCAATCACATATCAAGGTTACACCACCAAGGCTATTTTGGACCCAGATGAAGGAGCTGCAATTGCTACCACTTCCCTATGGAAGCGTTGGGGCAAACTAGCACTCAGACCAATGAGAATGAAATTGCAAATGGCCGATGGTCACATAGAGAGACCTTTGGGACTACCAAAAGGGAGAAATCTCACTACTTGTGGTGTAGAGTTTGAGCATACTTTTGCCATATGTGACTTCAGCAAAAACCATGCCTACGATATGATTTTGGGAAGACCATTCATGAGACAATTGCAAATAGTGCAGGATTGGGGAACCAATTCCTTGTATTTGTAACACTTAGGTGTTACAACCAAAGTCAAACTCAAGGACTACTCTCATAGAGATGTGCCCCCTATACAATGGAATCCCATCCATAAAGCCACACATGATATGGAGTCAGTGCATTCTATAGGATCAAGATCTTCTTGGATGCATGAAGACACCCACTTGTAAATGTGCAAAGTTGCAAAAGAACAAGAGAAAAGAGAAAATGCTGAAAAGGTAGGTGTGAACGAAACTCATAGATCAAATTGAGAACCAACCTATGCACCTGTAATATTTCCAGACAAAGAGTTTGAACCTCATGGTTGGGCAAAAATTCTAGCCACAATGGATGTAGCCATTAATGAAGAACAATGGACACCACTTGGTTATCGAAGAATATGATCCTAGTATGGAAGAAATTGAACAATTGAGTGACTCAAACCTAGAGTCAATTATTATGGATCCTTTTTGGGCATCAAAAGAAGAATACCTATAGGAAGTAGAAGCTCACCCTCAAGGATGAGAAGAGCTTATGAACAAGGTAAGGCTAACCACATAGTTAACCCCGAAGAGTGAAGGCAAGAAAAGGAAGAAGAGAGAACTCCCACAAGAAGAGGAAGAATCTTTATTTGAGGTCCCCCAAAACTTTAAAAAGTATGAGATAGAGAATAGAAAAGTCATGATAAGGATGCTTAAATTTGAAGCACTAGTAGGAGAGGCCTATGATAACAAAGAAAAAACTAAGAAAATCATTGTAATCATAGAAGAAGGTGAAGAATGATGCACATACATAGGACACGATTTGACAAAGGACAAGGATCAAGAGTTGATAGCCTTGCTAAGAGAATACAGAGATGTATTTGCATGGAGATATAAGGACTTAAAAGGTGTAGAACCTGACATATGCTCACATACAATTCCCATGACCTCAGAAGCCAAACCCTCTAACCAAAAGCCATACATATATAATGATAATTATTTTGCGAAGATCAAGAAAGAGATAGATTGGTTGATAGAATATGGATTTATCTATGAAATTGAGCACACCGAATGGGTTTCCCCCATTGTAGTGGTGCCTAAAAAGAATGACAAGTTACGTGTTTGCATTAACTTGAAGAAGGTTAAGGCAGCCACTATTAGTGATAGTTATCTACTTCCTATCACCGAGCATCTATTAGAAAGAGTGGCAAGCAAAGAAGTTTACAACTTCCTCGATAGATTCTCTGGCTACAATCAAGTGGCCATTGCCATTGAAGATCGACATAAGACAGCTTTTTCCACATAGTGGGGCATATTTGCTTTCAGGGTAATGCCATTTAGGCTAACCAATTCATCAACTACCTTCCAAAGGTTGATACATGGGGCATTGCGGCTATTATCAATGCTTCATTCATATGTATGCAATCATTGCAAAGCCTTTGCACTCCCTTTTGATTAACTTTGAGTGGATAGAAGAATGTGAGAACTCCTTTAATGAGATTAAGTGACGATTGTGTTCAACACCAATCTTGACTACACCAGATTGGAATAAGCCATTCCATGTTCACATGGATGCATCCAATTATGCTATTGGGTGTGTATTAGCACAACCTACTATTGAAGGTAATATGGATCTTCCCATTGCTTATGCCAGTAGACAACTGAATGCAGCTAAACGAAATTATACCACTATTGAAAGAGAAGGATTAGGCATGGTATATGCGGTTAAAAAGTTTAAACATTATTTGCTAGTAAATAAGTTTAAATTTTTTAGAGACCAACAAGCATTATTATATCTAATGAACAAACCATGCAACACTCGCCAATTATTAAGATGGTTCCTCTTACTAATGGAATATGACTTTGAAGTGGTGGTTAGGAAAGATAGGACTCACCTCAGGCTAGATCACCTTTCTAGAATAACTTCAGGAGAGTCCCCTCAAGGAGTATTAGATGACCTTCTTGATGCTTACTTGTTCAATCTAGAAGTAGTGCCTCAATGGACTAAAAATATAGTGCCTATTCTCACCTTTGGACCTAAACATCATGTGTTAAGAGCTAACGATAAAGAAGTGGTGAGATCTCAAAAATATCACATAATGCCAGACAACATGTATAAGTAGACCAATCAAGGCATATTGGCTTGCTGTGTAAATGAAGATGAGCATGCAAAGTGGTTGCAAATAGCACATGTAGGTGCACTACAACAACTCCACTCTAAAAATCAAACCCTACAAACATTGCAAAGACTAGGGGTATATTGGCCAACAATGGAAGCAAATGTCCATAGGATGTGCAAGGAATGTCGAGTTTGTAGTACTAGACTGTTGGAGTTAGATGTTTGCGGAAGCATTCGAACAACACAAGGAAGAAGAAGAAGCTTGGAGCACAACACACAATGCTGAATGTATTAATAGAGAATGTACAAAGATAAGTAGCCCATTAGGGCAATAGGCGTATATACAAGCCGGGGGAAAAAAACCTCCTAAAGAGGGAAAAAAGTGCCTTGATGATCCTAGTGTGTTCACACACATCACTACCTAAATATATCAACAAATCCCCCTTGGGAGTGATGCGGTGAACAAGGAGCTGGCACTCATGTATAAGGAAGTGCCAAGCTATGTGGAAGTCACTCCATAAAAGGAAGTAAGCCCAAAGCTTTGCGGAAAGCTTCAAACTTCTCCCTAGGCAGAGCCTTCGTGAAAAGGTCTACAATGTTCTCCTGCGTGGGCACATATCCCAAGCTGATCTCCCCAGCAAAGAACCTCTCCCTGACATAGTGATAATGCACCTCAATGTGCTTAGTGCGAGCATGGACCATAGGGTTCCTCGCAACTGTCAATACGCTTTGACTGTCAGTGAAGATGGTGGTGGTAGAATTCTGACCAACACCCAAATCAGCCATAAGGTGTCTGAGCCACACACACTCAACAGTCGCTGTGAAAGCTGTCCTATACTCAGCCTCACAATTGGAAGTGGCTACAGTAGGCTGCTTCTTGCTCAACCAAGATATACATGAGCTACCAAGCATGAAGCAAAAGCCACTAGTGGACACACGAGTGTCATAGCAAACAACCCAATGAGAGTAAAAAAAAGCATGCAAATCTGGCGGTAGTGATCCCCCCTTGGGATAAAACAACCCAAGTAGCCGAGTACCACTCAAATAGCGAGAGATGCGCTTAGCTGCCTGCCAATGCTTGACTGTTGGGCAATGCATAAACCTGCTCATTTGTGAGATAACAAACTAAATATCTGGCCGAGTAATCATAAGTAAATCAAGCATCCAACAGCCTGCTGATAGAGAACAGCATCAAATGCATCTCCAACATCATGAAGACTCAATCGTAAACATGTCTCCATAGGAGTGGCAATAGGCTTACAGTCTTCAAGGCCAAAATGCTGCAATAATGTGTCAATATATTTCGTTTGCCACAAAGCCATTCCACCATCAACTTGCATAAACTGAATGCAGAAATAGTGATGCAAATGCCCCAAATCAGACATCTCAAATGAGGCATGCAAATCAGCCTTAAAATCAGCAATATGCTTCTCAATACAACCAGTGAGCAGCATGTCGTCAACATAGACAACAATGATGAGAAGCGCATCACTAGCATGCTTAACATATAAGGTGCTTTCAGTTGGACTGTTCTCAAAACCATGTGCAATCAGATAGGCATGTATCTTCTCATACCAAGCATGTGGTGCTTGCTTTAAACCATATAATGCCTTCTTTAACCTACACACCTGGTTTTCATGCCCTTTCTGCATAAAGCCACGGGGCTGAAAAACATACACTTCTTCATGCAAGTCACCATTCAGAAATGATGTTTTAATGTCCAACTGATGTACATTCCAACCATGATGAGCAGCAAGTGCACAAATGCTCCGAACAGAAGTCATATGGCATGTAGGTGCAAAGGTCTCATCAAAATCAATGCCCCTTTCTTGTGCATAACCCTTTGCAACTTTTGGACTTTTCTCCCAGCTCCGAACTCCAAATATAGCGAATAGCATATGCGTTTCGAAGCTCTCAAGAAGACGCATCCAATGGCAGTGGTTTCACTCAATTCTGACACTCTTACTTCAAGTTATGAGCAAAATACTGAGTCGCAGGAATACTTTCCTACACTTCAGCACTTCCTACACTTCGCACACATCTTACCTACAGCAAATAAACACTTTCATGGATAGACAACACTCACAAGCACTCTTTCCAAGCAATACACATGCATACAAGCTCACGAAGAAGAAGATACGGAGTGAAGAAGACACAAATTCGAATTTCTGTGCTCTCTATTCTCACAATGGCAAAAAGTTCTTTACAAAGAGTCACATTTGACTTATATACTAGTGCCCTAAAAATGGTCCTTTCACACAAGAGACCGGTACTTTATTCACTAAAAGACTAATTTCCTACTATTTTACATGGGTTAGCTCTGCAACACTCTCCCCCTCTTCGTCTCTGTCGTCCCTTGACAGGCTTTGCTTCTTGTCATCAGTTTGTTGTCCGCACGCACCCAGTGGAAGGCATGAAGATGTGGTGCTTCAGTCTTCGATCTGGACCTTCCAGAGATCAAGAGGTTGAAGCACCCATGTGGGTTACGTCCTTTCCTTGGTGTGTGTGCCCCTGCGAGGCTCTGTGTAGAGATGGGTGTTGCGCCCCTGTGGGGCTTCTTGCAGAGATACGTCTTCAGATATTTCTTTTTAGTGAAGCTGCTTCTTTCGTTGTCTTCTTCTTTTCTTCTTCTTACTTGTCTCTCCCTCAACACTGCCCCCCTCCTGGACTCTGTCGTCCCCGACAGGCTTTGATAAGCGACGGGCATATGTTTGATATACTCTTTGCTCTGTATCATTTAGCAGATTTGCTTCACGTATCATGAGCTGTTTCCATTGTTCTGCCTTCACACCGTCATTGGGTGGCTGTCTGTGATCTGCGAAGAAGCTGAGTTCATATGCCACTAATCTGGCATTTAAATTAGATGACATCTTCAAAAAAATTTCTGAATCCATATTAAAAAATCCTGTAAAGAAAGCTTCTTCAAAAGTCTGCATATATACACTTGGTAAGAACATTAATCTGGAATAATATGCCATTATTGTTGGTCTGCTAGGCATAACTGATAGATCAAAAATGAGGATCTCCGTGCCCTGATTAATACCTATGAAGTTCAAAAAGGTGTAGGCCGCATGCTTGAATACCTTCAAGACTGTGAGGATCATGCTAAGTATTTTGTTGGTCATTTTTACAGTTAAATCAGGTACTGTCGCATAATTCTGTAGCCAAAATTCTATGGTTTTGACCATATAGTCTTCCGTTGGCAAGTAGTTATGTGGCGGGCTCGGAAGCATAGGATAATTGAGCCACTCCTTATTTATAGTGCCGCTTCTTTGCAAATCCAAAAATTCCCTGGTATCCCTTCTGCGTGGTATTGGACAAAATGAAGGGTTTACCTGGAATGCATATGGCGCTGCTTGCCAATGCACCCGTAGTGTGGGATGTTTCTCCAAAAATTTCCGTCGCCACACTGGTTGTGCAGCTTCAAACTCTGCTTGCGTGTATGCGAATATGTCGTGTTTGAAATTCAGCTGCTCATCTGGACTCTTCTGTGTAATCTTCGTTATATAATGTCTTGTTTTCTCTTTCAAGAGTCCGTATGGAATATTGAACGGCTTCATAATCTTGTCCAGGTCTTTACCTTTGATCTTGGCCTCTTTCATCACTTTGACCACTTCATTTTCAAAATTTTCCGTTAACCGGGACACCACTAGTGCCCGTTCCTTTTGAATTATTTCTGCAGTATATGGCATTGGATGTTCGTCATGTATGTCGGCCAACTGCTCATGTAGTGGAGAATTATAGATCGGGTGAGATAGAGGACTTACCTCTACCTCGTCAGTAGGATTTTCCATAGCCGGCACTACTGGTGTCCCGATTGGTGTTTTCTCTTTCATCTGAGTCTTTAGTCGTGCTATGCATTCATCTTTCTCTTTTACCTCTTGCATGGCTTCTCTGAGTGTTTCTTTAGTGGCCAGCAATTCTTTACCAATGTCAGCTACATGATCCATGTTTTCACTGTAGCTTTGGATCAGTTTGGCGTTCACCTTTTGTAATTGACTCTTCAATTCACTGGTTTCATTGGCGTATCTGCTCTTCCATTCCTATCGATCTTTGCTTGTTCTTGCTTTAGCAGCTCTTCATATTTTGAGATTTGATCCCGTAATTCTTTTTCTTTGGTTTCTGTGGATTCCTGTTGTACGATTGGTTGATCATATAATAAGGACTTCATCAATTCTTTATTTCTGTTGCGGAGGCTGTCGTTCTCTTCCATAGACAACTTGAGCTGTTGTTCTAATAACATGCTTCTCATTTTCATTTTCTCTTTCTCAGCCTCGCTCGCATCGTGTAATCTTTGCAACTCTGTTAGTTGTGTATGCATCTGTTGATTCTGAGCGATGGTTGCATCATGTTGTATTTTGATTGCCAGCACCTCTGCATTTTTGACTGCCAATTCTTTTTGTGCTTCAATCAATTGTGCCGATAGCTACTCACTCATGATTTGAAATTGATTCTTTTCTCTTCTTGCCTGATCATAGTCGGCATCTATTTCCATCAACTGCTGTTGAGTGTCCATGGCCGTCTGAATCATTTGCTTGACTACCGGCTTCAGCTGAGTGACATCCACGTTCAGCCATGTTTTCGGAATGCTTGGTTCTTTGCCGGTATTGATATCTTTGCCCTGTGGGATATGTAAGGTAGTGTCATGGGGCTGCCTAATCTGAAGTTGGATCCTTGGCTCAGCCCCCATGTGTGCCTGCTTTTCTTGAGGTGTGTCATCCGGTACCTCGATCACAATTTGTTCTTTGCTTTGTAACTCCTCTGTTTCCTTGCTTACTAGAGTTTGGCCTTCCTCTTTGATAGGTGGTTTTACATAAGTCGCATTGGTTGGAGCTTCCTTGATGCTTATCTTTGTAGTGTCATTCAATTGAATGACATGCTCCGGTTCCACGGGATCTTCTACCTTTTGTTCCTTTTCTTTATGATTTCCCGGCGTCACTTCCACTTGATCGATCTCATTCCATTCGTCTTCTTGAGTTTCGGTCCGTATATCAGTATCCAAGGTATCTTTTTTAGGGCTGGAATCCGTATTTGTACTAGAATCCTCTATGCCCAGCTCTTTGTATCTTCCAGCTTGTTTAATAGTCTTCTCTGTACTCTGTTGTAGTTTTTCTTGACTTGCCTGTCTATAATGATGACCTTGAATATTTAAGTTCACCTGCCCTTGCATGTACTGATGTGTTTCTTCGAGGGCATCAGAAAGGTCTCTCCTTGTAATAGGCATTTGAGCCGTCGTGATTTTCGGTAAGAGATGAGTTCTCTTTGATTGTGGTGTAGCTTGGGCTTCCTCCTCCCGTAGGCGCTTTGTACCCCTCATGGGTTTTTGTGTGCTGGTTCCAGCTTCTTCAACCATAACTACTGCTTTCTTTTTCTTAGGGACTGTAGCGGATTTTGCATACTTGGCTAGCCCTTCTGAAGTCGGCATCTCCCGTAAGCAATTTTTCATCTCAAGAGCTTCATATATCAATAGTGTCAATGCAGAACTGCCATTCAAAAACTTTTTTTGGCCCCATTTCTTCTGGGCTTCAAATAATCTTTCTTGGACATACCCTGTTAAATTGATTCTGTTTCCTATTTGTCTCATGGCATGTGATAATAGTTGGACTACAATTTTTTGTGGAGCCGTGTATCTGTGCATGCTGGGAAAGCAGAAATGTTGATGCACGAGACGGACAGCATCTTCAATGTCTATTCTGTTAATCTCCAGGAAGGATCTCTTCTTGGGATCATGACACTCCTCTTTGACATTAGTAATTCCTGCTTGATTCCATCCAAAAGCTTTATTTATTATTTCGTGAGTGAATTGGATGGTTTTCCATGTCCCTACTTTATCCAATACTCGTGCTTCTGGGACTGATATTTTTGTTGCAGCTGGTTGCATTGTATTCATGACTTGTGCACATCTTTGAAAGTCTGGAACATAGATCGGCAACTTGAGGAATGCCTCTATGCCTGCTTGTGTCCATACATCTTCAATATGAGTTAATCCTTGTATTATTGTCTTGAAATCCTGTGACATGATTGGAAAGTAGTGATCTGTATCCATTATCTTGATTGTTGCCATGAAGATGAGCTCTGCCACTGGTTGATCATCCCGTAACCAGTGACCTCTTGCTTTTGTAATTGACTCGAGTGGGAAAAGTTGGACCTCTTCCACTTGGGTAGCTTCAGAACTAGTAGATGCCATCTGCACTCGATGTAGAGCATGAATTAGTTGCCATATATTATCAGAAATCCTCCTTTGTTTATTTGTGATAAGCTCGATATTGCTCCGAGTGAATGGTGTCGTCCCTTTCCCGTGTGTGTGAGAAAGGTAATACCTGAATTTTTCATTAGGTATTTTTAATTTTTCATCTGAAAAGGAAAACAGAAAAGTTAGTCTATAGCCGAAGCGATTATTATTATTTTTTGGAGTAATTTTCTTAATGTATGTACAAGTGCTCTCCTATTTCCCATGAGGAAAATGGGCTTGACTATCCTGAACTAGAAGAAGGATGTGCCGAATGCTTGGCCTTGTAATGTGGCCCTATCATGCATACTTTGGGTCTCGAAGGTTCTATATGGGTGCAATTGGAAGTAGTTGGTTGATGCATGCCGTTTGTTTTGTCTTTCGGTATCCGAATCTGCTTCCTTTTGCTGGCCTTTGTCGTATGTAGCCTAATTCCGATGAATGTGGCTCTTTTCTTGTTGTATGTCTGCTTTATCTGATTTGTAAATCTCGGAATGGCTCGGGTTGCCATTACAGACTCCTTCTTTCTCCAGTAACTCTTTTTTTGTGGTTGTTTTGCCTCTGGACCATATTGGTTCTTCTTGTGCTGAGGATCATCATTTCGGGTTGTTCTTTGCAGCGCATGACTTAGGAATCCAAATTTGCGAACGATCTTGTTGAGCGGCTACTACTTTCTTTGGGATCCATATTGTAGCAATTCGTCGATGACTTCGTTGTTCAGACTGAGTTGGTTTCTCCTTTGATTGTTTGTTCTGATGTCGGTTTTGCTTCTATTGTCGAAGATACTCCTCCACTTGATCTTTCTTTATCCACGCTTGGTTAGAGTATGGAATAGGGTATATTCTAATGGGTACAGATTTTGAATTACTCAGAGGACTAGTCCCTTTTATGCATGGTGCTTCGGTGAGGTTAGTTTCAGCTTGATTGACACTCTCATGACTTGCTAGACTAGAAGATGGTGTGCAAGCAGAATTCGATGTGTTCGCACATATAGTACTTGATGAAGATGTCTCTATAGTGCTAGTGATCATACATTCAGGACTTTGTTCATTAGAATGAACTTTTTGCTCCATGCTCACAGATTTGATTGGTCGTTCGTCTAGCAGACTGAATACTTCACGATGTCCTATTCTGGCTGAGATGTATCCTACAGCCAATTGAATGGTCACCTCATATTCGTAAATCCAGTCTTGACCTAACACTACCTCAACTGTGCCATCGATGGGCGTACTGCCTCCTTGAGTTTTTGGGTCAAAGAAAGCTTGATGCAGCTTACAGCTGCTCCTGTGTCAATGAGAGCATCCACCAAGTGGTACTCCGTTTTACCTGCTCCCAAATTTAAATATGGTTGCGTTCTCTGCGATCCTAGGTTTTGAGTGGCTCTAAAATTAGCCATTGGGATGAGTTCTTCTCCCAGTCGATATCTCTCATCTCTCTCTCTCATCCACTCTTTCCATTTCTTTATTCTTTCCAATGCTTCCTGTCTCGCTTCTTCTCGTATCCTTTCCTCCTCTATGCGTCTATTCTTACCTTTGATTAATCGAGACATTGTTTCTTCGGTTAATGGTTCTAGATATTTTTTCACTCTACATCCACTGATGTAGTTTGGTAACACGTCTCCATCTAAGGTTGCTAAGCTGATGGCTCAACTTGTAGATATACGATTAATGATTAATGGACCATATCCTCTCTTTTGCAACTTCTTAGCGTGTTGTTTCAGTGTGTATACCAAAACTAAATCTCCTTCCTTCAAATTTTTGTCCTTAATGTGCGCATCAAAATAGGCTTTCTGTCGTCGTTTAGCAGCATAAATACCTGCTACTGCTTGTAACCTAGTTTCGTGAAGCTTTTCTATTTGGTCCAATTGAGCTGATAGTTCATGTCCTATCCACTCATAAGTAGTTGCTACTCTCAGAGTGGGAATTAAGAAATCAATTGGCAAAATAGCATTTTGTCCATACACTAAGTTAAAAGGAGTAGTGCCTCTGGCGGTTTTATAGGCTACTCGAAATGCCCATAAAGCATGATGTAACTGCTTATCCCAATCTGATCTACCATTGTTAACAATTTTGGTGAGAACTGTACACAAGATTTTATTCGAACTTTCGGCTTGTCCATTGGCTTGTGGGTGATAAGGAGCTGATTTCTTATGAATTACCAAGAATTCATTCAATAAAGCTTCTACAACTTCATTAACAAAGTGCGTACCTCTATCACTCACAATTTCTATTGGTAGTCCAAATCTAGTGAAAATGTTCTCAAAGAGAAACTTGGTCGTGGTTCTTGCGTTAGGTAGTCTGTGGCTACAATTATATATTCGGCATGGGATCCTTTTGCTGGTGGGCTAATAGGTCCTATGAAGTCTATTCCCCATTTTGTGAAAGCTCTAGCACTCATCATGGGTCTAAGTGGCATCTCATCTCTTCTAATTGGATATTTCGTTCGTTGACAAGTATCACACCGTTGCACATATGTTATGGCATCTTGGTGTAGAGTCGGCCACCACATTCCAACAAAGAGGATCATTTTTGCTGTTTTATCTGCAGAGAAGTGTCCTCCTGCAGCTCCTGTATGAGCCATCTCTAAAACAGAAAGATATTCGTATTCGTGAATGCACATTCGTAATTGGTTATCTTTCCCTCGTTTAAAGAGTTGTTTTCCTATAATGGCGTAATCCTTACTTTGTTCTTCAAGCGCGCGTTTCCTTGCTGAAGTAGCTCCTTCTGGGTATTCTTGAGTTTTCAAGAACTTTACCAGTGGCATGCTCCATCTTGGTGCTATTGTAGAATAGCATAAGGTAGAGTTCTCATCTGGGATTTGTTCTTGACAGGTCTGACAGGTTGATACATAGTTATGTGCATCTCTTTGCATGGTTGGCCAATATATGCCAAATCTCTTGAGTGTTTGCCACGTTCCATTTGCATTCAAATGAGTTTTCCATTGATTTACATGTGCTTTCTAAAGCCACATTTCTTGTTCCTCTTCTTCCACGCATCTCATTAATCATCCACTTGAATCTTGGTGATACAAACTTCCCGCAATGATGTGAAGGTTTTTAGTCCTCCAGAGGTCTTGGGTTTGGTTTGGTGTGATCCCATCTTTAGGTCGATGTGTAAGTATAGGGATCAACTTTTCTGCCCATTGAGGACATACTTCCAGGTTAAAAAGGTATGTGTCGGGCATATCATCTGGTACTCCTATGGGTGGTTCTCCATGGGTCATTCTTGATAAGTGATCTGCTCTTATGTGGGTATTTCCTTTCTTGACTACTACCTCAAAATCAAATTCCATTAGCAATAAAAACCATCGTACTAGTCGTCCTGTATTACAAGGCTTGTTGACTAGGTACAATAGGGCTTGATGATCAATGAAGAATTTGAATTTGTTTGCCAACAGGTAATGTCTGAACTTTTTGACTACGTACACCATCCCTAGGCCTTCTCTCTCCGTGGTGGTATAATTGCGTTCTGCTTGATTTAATTGTCTACTGGCATAGGCTATAGGGTGGTCTAATTTTCCTGTGTCAGCAGGTTGAGCTAAGATGCAACCAATGGCAAACTTGGAAGCATCCACATGAATGTGAAACGGTTTATTCCAGTTAGGGACTCGAAGGATTGGTGCTTAACTCAATCGATTCTTTAACTCATTAAAAGATTTTTCACATTCTTCAGTCCAATTAAATAGAGTCAATAATGCATAAAGAGGTCTAGCAATTATGGCGTACATATGTATGAATCTTTGATAGTATCCACAATGTCCCATAAATGCTTGAACTTCCTTAGCAGTCTTCGGTCTTGGTAAATCCAGAATTACTTTAATTTTGTCTTCATCAGTTGAGATTCCATTCTTAGAGACAATATGTCCTAAGATTTTTCCTTGTCGAACCATGAAGACACATTTTTCAGGATTGAGGCATACTCGATATTGTCGACATTTAGCAAAAATCTTTTCTAACTCTGGGATGTGCTCTGATCGTATAGCTGAATAAGTACAAAGATCATCCACGTATACCTCCATACTTTTTCTCAGAAATTCCTTGAACACATGACACATCAATCTTTGGAAGGTAGTTGGGGCATTCGTTAAACCAAAAGGCATGACTCTAAAGGCGTATACTCCCCATTCAGTTGCGAATGCTGTTTTATGTTGGTCCTCAGGAGCAATGGCTACCTGATTATACCCTGAAAAGCCATCCAGAAAGCTATAGACTTCCTTCCCTGCTACCCTTTCCAAGAGATGATCTGTAATTGGTAAAGGATAACTATCCCTTATGGTCGCGGCATTTAGCTTCAAATTGATGCACACTCTTAACTTTCCATTCTTTTTCGGTACAACCACCAAAGGTGACACCCATTCCGTGTGCTCAATCTTGTAGATGAATCCAGCATCTAGTAACTTGTCTATTTCTTCCTTTATTTTGGCTGAATACACATCATTGTAAGTATATGGTCTTTGTTTAGAAGGTTTGGCTTCGGATGTCATGGGGATTCTATGCGCACATATAGATGGATCTTCTCCCTTCAAGTCCTTATAGGTCCAAGCAAAGACATCCCGATATTCTCTTATGAGACTAATTAACTCTTGTTCTTCCTCTAATGAGACATCCTGTCCTATGAAGGTACATCGTTCTTCTCCTTCTTCTACAGTTACAACTATCTTCTTGGTTTGTTCCTTATTATCATATGCTATTCCAGGCTGTGCTTCTCTTTTCGGCATTTGAATAGCAATTTTTCTCTCCTCCACTTCATATTTTTTAAAGTGAGCTGGTACCTCAAATTGGTCTTGGGGTTTGTTTTCTTCATCTTCTGATTCTCTTTCAAATTCTAATTCCCCCTTCTGTGTGAGCTCCTGGTGTTTCTCTTTGGCTGTGATATTCATGTTGGTGGTGCTATTCCCTAGATCCATTGGTTCGGGCTCCATTTCAATGCTCTCGTAGTCCTCCTTCCAGTCTTTCTCGATCACTTCTCCTTCTTCAGCCTCCTGAAGGACTACCATATACAGGCTAACATCATAACCCTCCTCATCGATACATTCATTCATGGTCACTACTTCTTCGTTTACACAGACATCGAGGGTCGCTAAAATTTCCATCCAACCGTGAGGTTCAAATTCTTCATCCGGAAATACTTGTGGCATATAAGCTGGATCTTGTACAGACCTCGCTATTCCTTGTTTTTGCTGCCATCCTTTTTTTCTCTCCTCTTCCTTCTTTGCAGCTTGGCATATCCACAGATGAGTGTCCTCGTTCATCCAGGATTGATCACTGGAACCTACACTATGAATCGATTGATCGTCTTCCTCCTTATGAATTTGATTCCATTGTAGAGGTGGAACATCTTGATAAGTGTACGTATGTAGGTTTATTCTAGTGGTGGTTCCTGCATGTTGTAGGTAAACCGCATCTTTTCCCCAATCTTGTACGACCTTTAACTGTCTCATGAAAGGCCTTCCCAGGATCATTTCATAATTGCTTGGCCTTTCGAAGTGACATATTGCTAAAGTGTGTTCAAATTCCACTCGACACGTAGTGAAGACTACTCGCTCCAACAATCCTAAGGGTCTTTCCGTATGTCCATCTGCCATTTGTATTTTCATGCGTGTTGGTCTTAATGCTGGTTTTCCCCATTTCTCCCAAATTTCTTTGGTAGCAATACCAACACCAGCTCCCGAATCTAAGATGGCTTTGGTAGTGTAACCCCTAAAGGTGATTGGAAGGCAGGTATTTCCTTCATCTCCCTCACTAAAGTCTCCTACCTTATCCACTGGAATTCTCACTGAGTTTACTTCGTCTGCTATCTCTTTCTTTTCCTCCTTGACTTCCCATTGATTGATTAATTTCTCTTTTAAATGTGGTTTTACCTTCAACAGTTCTTCGAATGTTAGGGTACAAGGGATCTTTACCTCTCTAAGGCGTTGTATGATCTCAGATGTTTGGACTGATGGGTTCGTTTCTCGTTTCCTCATTGAGGGAATGCGATACAATTCTGAATTGTGTTCGTACTCCCCTGTGTAATTGGGCAGTTCCTTTACATCTTCCTCTCCTTGGTCACTTGCATCCTTTGGAAAAATTTCTTCTGAATTTAGTTGAGGTATTGAACCCTCTATTTCGTTTTCTGCTTCTAATTCTTCAAAGGGTGGTTCAATTCCTTCCACTTTCTTCCATTTGTCCTCTTGGACTCGTGCTCATAGATCTTTAGTCCATTCTCCTTCTACTTCAGGGACTATGGATCCTTCCCTTCTCTCAACACCACATTCGTCATTCTGTGTTCTACTTACTTCAGGCTTTTCGTGAATGTTTACACACTCTTGGAATTCTCCTTCAGAAATTCGGGTATTGGGTAAAGGCGATGCAGGTTTTTCTAAGGTCTGTTGTGCAACTTCTATCAATTTCTTGCAGATCTCCAGTCTTTCTTTTTCTAAGTCGCCTCTTGGATATTCTCTCTCGTGTTGTTCTATGGTAGTCCTGCTCTTATTCTTGCCTTGTATGCCTGAATCCACATGGCTAATTCTTCAGGCATAGGATCTGCTAAAACTGATCCTACCTCCTCTTTTTTGTATTGTTCCTTTTTGTTTCCTTCTTCCTTCTTCGGTTCTTCCTTTAGTTTGTGTTCGTTTTCCTCCTTTTCCTTCTTTTGTAATAACCTCTTTTCTTTTATCCTATCTCTTTGGTGCTTCCATCTCTGGGACCTTTTACTCGCAATACTTTTCTCCGGCTCTTCTGAGTCTTCGACTCTCTGAGGGATGGGTGTGTCCCTCTCCTTGTCACTTTGGTTGTTCTCCTCCGTTTTATCAGGGGTCTCTCTGGCTTTGGCTCTCGTTATTGCTTTCAATGGTACTGTGTACTCTTTATCACTCCCTAATGATTCAATTACTTCTATTACGTTGATTTGTACATTAGATGTAACCTTGTTGGGATTCTTGGGGCAGTCTCTGAAAAGATGTTCCTTACCACAATCACTACAGTAGCCTTCCCAGACTCGTTGTGGTGGTGGTGGGTTTGGCAATGTGCATTCTCTGATATAATGATCACCTCCACATCTATAACATGGTACTCTGGGTACAGGCGGTCTGTTCATGGGTCGGGGTGGTATGGTTGCTCTAGGAGCTGTGTACATTAATGACACATAATCCTGCTCATAACCGTATGAACTATCTGATGCTTCCATGCCATAGGCATATGGTTCATACAATTGTCCATATTCCATCATTGAGCTTTCATAATTAAGGTATGTTCCTTGACTAGGGTCATAAAACGAGTCATATGGTTCATTACTAGTCAAAGGTGTGGCTGGGACTATAGCTCTCTCTAGGTTTTCTTCAGGTTGAGCTATCTTGACTGGGACAACATTCTGAGGATGGGGCGGTTGTTGTCCTAGTACTGGCTGTGGTTGGGTGTATCCCTGATAAGCATATGGTCGTGGTCCTGGTGCCTGCGGCTGATAAGAGGGATACCTAAAGGCTTCACCTCCCTGATCTCTCTGAGGGTATCCGTATGGTCTCATGTATGGCTGTGCTGGTCTCGCTTGCCTATTGTAGGGACAATTTTCCGTATTATGATTTGTATATTTTTGTTCCACACTGCAATATTGTAGAGGTCCTGGGACAGTGGGTCTATTATAGGCATAAGCAGGCGGTGGAACTACTCCCCTAGTACACAAGTGAGAAGGATGATCACCTCCGCACTGCATACATCTTCTGAGCATGGGTACTCTCATTGGGTTATTGGGGTAGTTCCTCTGTCCTTGAACGTTCAACTTCTTCGCTAACAAATCAGCTATTTCCTCTACATTGTTTTTAGGAATTGATGAGTTACTGGCCGAATCTTCACTTTTCATGCTTCCTTGAGGTATTTTCAGGTCCTCTGCTAGGTTGTCTTCTAGGTCTATGCATTCCTTCATGCATTCTTGCAAAGTCTGAACCCTTTTTACATACACTAATGATCTCAAGGATCCGTTCAACAATTCTTCCAAAAATAATGACACCATTTTATTTTGTGTAGGTCTCTCTTCTACTGGGCATCTGTCTACATATTGCTTGAATCTTCTTGCAGCCAATCTCACTGATTCGGTAGGGACTTGCTTGAAGCTATGGATCAATGATGAAGAATTGTTTTTAATTCCTGATTTAGTAAATTCCTCAATCATTTCTTGGTATACCTGCTCCATGTTTTGAAAAGTATTAGGGTCCAATGGTTGAAACCATGCTAACGCTGTGTCTGACAGTGTAAGACCAAAGGACTCATATTGAATCAAAAAGTCTTCTACCTGTTCGGCTCTGATTACTTGTTTAAATTCCACTATATGATTGTAAGGTTCACTAGAGCCATCATAGTGATTTCTCATGCATTTGGCAACTTGGATTGGCCTTAGTCGTCTTCCTGCTTCGGGTGGTCTAGGCATCACAGGGAAAATTGGTCTTCCTATTGGTATGCCTGGTCCTCTTACTACCGGCGGTCTGACTGGAGCATGAATTCCATGTCTTGGGTCAATAGTTGGTTGAGGTCGGTAATTAGGGTTGTTTGCAGGCATTGCGAACTGCACAGGTGGTCTGACTGGGATTTGTGTTTGTTGTGTTTGTTTTGTTTGGCCCGACTGTTGATATGAGTCATTATGGGACGTTCCCAGTGGGTTTCTTGATGTAGTGGCTTGGTCCTTAGGGGGAAACACTGGGATATTCTGATATTTCAACTCAGCTCTTTTCGCTTCTGTTATGGGCCAATATCTTCTCTGATTTTTATCCAGGTATGTGATGATGGTGGAAAAATCAGGATCCTGTAACTCATAGATGGTGACTGGGTTAGGAGCAGCTTCCCAAATTGAGGAATGTGCTCTAAGGAGGTGCTCCATCCCATTGATCAAATATACATCCATTAAGGTGTCATCCTGGGGAATCAGATCTCCTCTCCATATCCTCGCAACTGTAGATCTCCCTCTAGGTGTAGTTACTTGCTCTTCATTCCCTCCTCCATTTAAGTTTGAAGCGTTATTTTCTTCACCAATTTCATTAATATTTTCTGGGTGTTCTGTGACAACATATTGGATATCTCTTTTGTCCATGTAAAGTCCTCCTACGTATTTGACTGCTGGTCTAGGCACTATGTAAGCCTCTGACGCTTTCTTTAACCTGGCCACTGATCTGTTTAGACCATCCAGATAAATAGGGATCTCATTTTGGTTGGTGTTCACATACTCCAAGGAGGTCCTGTACTCTCCCTCAATGATTGACATCATGCCAATCATGGGTACTGTGTTCTGCATATCCTCTGAAGCCATGGGAATTTCTTCCTCTGACTCACTGGAGGTCTCAGAATAATGTGAACGGTTACTTGGCTCTGCTACACTACCTACAGAAGAGATTACACTTCTTCGGCTTCCTAGGGTTCTTCCGGATCTCAGGTTCATCCACTTCTAAACTCGGATCAACCTTTGCTAACTTTTAGCCTCTGGGATTCTTCACTACAGGTCAGAATTTCTAGGAAGAAAGTTGGCTAAAAATTGACTGAAAAAGACTTTTTTCCAGATCACGATACTTGTCTCCAAAATTCCACGATATACGATCTCTGGGTTTAGACGATACCCGATACTTGGGTCAGAACGATACACGATATTTGGGCACAGGCGATACACGATCGCTGGTGAATATCGCGATCTTTGATCAAGACGATCTTTGGCACAAACGATACTTGACTCCAAACGATACACGATACTTGTAGTAGACGATACTTGATTTGGAACGATCGACGATACACGATATTTGGTAAGTATCGCGATCTCTGAGAAGCAATACACGATACTTAACCCAAACGATACGCGATCTCTCACGATACTTGACTATCACGATACTTCGGACAAACGATACTGGGCACACGCGATACACGATCTTCGATGAAGACGATACACGATCGGCAACAAGTATCGCGATCTCTGATCAAAACGATACACGATCTCTGGGAGGTATCGCGATCGCTGAAGACCAGACGATACACGATCTCTCGGAGGTATCGCGATCTTTGATCAAAACGATACTTCTCAAGTATCGCGATCGGCACGAAACGATACACGATCAACGATACACGATCGACGATCGTTGGTAAAACGATCTCTGACCAAGTATCGCGATTGGTATGAAACGATACACGATCGGAGGGAAATATCGCGATACTCGACCACAGGAGGTCACGATACTTGCTAAGTATCGCGATACTCGACCGCGGGAGTAAAACGATACTTGACCCTTAAACAATTTTTGAGAAATGTTTTTTTTAAGTTTTGTTTTGATGCACTTGCTTTACTAGTCCCTCTCCTCTCTCCTCACTCTCTGTACCACTCAACTCACTCCTTTTTACCCTCTGAAAGTCTCAACCGATACCTGGCGCAGATCGTCTTTCTCTACAGTCTAGATTTACTGAGAAATCAAAAGTAAGATGGGTTCTGCTCACCTTGATAGTTGATCCCACTTCTTTCTCACTCCCCCTTGCTCTGTGCAACCCCAGCTTGCTCAGTTCCTCGTCCGCGATCTCTGCCACAGCTCACGATACTCGACGGTCTCTCTCACGATACTTGCTCAAAAACAAGTGATTTTCAAAGTGATACTTTTTGGGTTTTATACTTGGTTTTTTTTCTATCTACTGAAAATGAAACAACAAGACAAGAAGTGAAAGCTACTCTAATCTACTCCCTCACTCTTCCTACTCTCCTCCTACTACTCACTTCCCTAAACTAACAACTCACTACACACACTCCAAGAATGAGAAGTAGCAAGTGCGGCTGAAAATGACTTACCAAAGAAGAGAAGATTTCCACTCCTCCACTTACTTCAATGCAAAAAGCTACTTACCATCACACGAATGCCTCGGTTTGATTCGTCACTCCCCGGCAACGGCGCCAAAAAGTGTGTTGACCTAAGTACCAACTTAGGGACTTGCGGAGAAAGAGACTATACCTCAATCCCCTCTCAAGTACATATAGTGGGGATACACGCTTTTAATTATCAATCCAAAGAGTATACAAACCTAGCCGAGTGTATGAGGACATGAAATCATGTGATGATCAATGCAAATGAACTACTCAAAGAGTGTAAATAAGGCAAAGACTTATCCAAACAAGCTCCAACTGTTGGTCAAGGCGAAACGATACTTGGTGCAGCAGCCGTCAGTATTTTGGACTTTTCTCTCAGCTCCGAACTCCAAATATAGCGAATAGCATATGCGTTTCGAAGCTCTCAAGAAGACGCATCCAATGGCAATCGTTTCACTCAATTCTAATGCTCCTACTTCAAGTTATGAGCAAAATACTGAGTCACGGGAATACTTTCCTACACTTCAGCACTTCCTACACTTCGCACACACCTTACCTACAGCAAATAAACACTTTCATGGATAGACAACATTCACAAGCACTCTTTCCAAGCAATACACATGCATACAAGCTCACGAAGAAGAAGATACGGAGTGAAGAAGACACAAATTCGAATTTCTGTGCTCTCTATTCTCACAATGGCAAAAAGTTCTTTACAAAGAGTCACATTTGACTTATATACTAGTGCCCTAAAAATGGTCCTTTCACACAAGAGACCGGCACTTTATTCACTAAAAGACTAATTTCCTACTATTTTACATGGGTAAATCTCTAATCTTCTGTGGGGATGCATCTAGAGGACTCCTCTAGTGCATTTACAACGGGAATTATATTACAAGAATGAGTATGATACAAAAATATGATGTCCAAATCGGAAAAATTTTGGGGCCCGTCTTTTTCTCTGCTTTGTACTTTCTTTAGCTCTGCAACACTCTCCCCCTCTTCGTCTCTGTCGTCCCTTGACAGGCTTTGCTTCTTGTCATCAATTTGTTGTCCGCACGCACCCAGTGAAAGGCATGAAGATGTGGTGCTTTAGTCTTCGATCTGGACCTTCCAGAGATCAAGAGGTTGAAGCACCCATGTGGGTTACGTCCTTTCCTTGGTGTGTGTGCCCCTGCAGGGCTCTGTGCAGAGATGGGTGTTGCGCCCCTTCGGGGCTTCTTGCAGAGATACGTCTTCAGATATTTCTTTTTAGTGAAGCTGCTTCTTTCGTTGTCTTCTTCTTTTCTTCTTCTTACTTGTCTCTCCCTCAACAGTTTGCACCAGCCATAAATATCAATTCTCTCATAAATAAGTGCATCATGTACATCTGCATCAGAAATGGAATTATCTACATCATCACATGAAACCTGCAAAGGCTGAGAAGTTGCCTCATTAGGACCAGCAATAGACTGTCCACCTATAAAAAGAGGCAACAAAGTATGATACATGTCTTTGGAGCTAACAGATGTCTCCTTAGTACATGAAAGCAATGGTTGAATAGCATCTTCCACAAAAACAACATCACGGCTAACCAGAATGCATTTACCCTGTGGATGATACAAATGATAGCCTTTACTTTCAGAATTGTACCCAACAAAAATACATTTTATTGCTTTATCATCCAATTTTCTGCGATGTTGTTCATGCACTAATGCATATGCCAAACTACCAAAAACACGCAGATGAGCAAGAGATGGCTTGCGGTCATGCAAAGCCTCATATGGAGTGATAGAATGTAGCGCTTTAGTGGAACACATGTTTAGTACATATGCTTCACACATGACAGCCTCAAGCTAGAAACTATGTGGTAAAGCCTGACTCTTGACCATACACCTCGCCATCTCCATGAGTAACCTGTTCTTTCGTTCAGCAACTCCATTCTGTTGAGGTGTATAGGGCACTGTACACTGGTGTTTTATCCCACGTTCAGCTAGAAATGCATTAAAATCAGAAGACATATATATATTCCCCCCCTCGATCAGAATGGAGGGTGCCCATTTTACATGCTGATAGATTTTCAGCTAAAACCAAAAACTGTTTGAAGCACATGAACACTTCATACTTTGCCTTCATTGGATATACCCATGCATGCCTGGAAAAATCATCGATGAAAGTCACAAAGTAAAGATAATTCCCAAAAGAAGGTGTTTGCATAGGACCATAGACATGACTATGTACAAGCTGCAATTTCTGAGTGTCCGAACTAAACCATCTTTTGGAAAGGACGAATGCTGCATTTTGCCCAAAATATAGCCTTCACAAACATGTTTTCCAGGTGCCTCAAGTTTCGGCAAAGAGGACATTATTTCAGATTTCTGCAGGCATAGAAAACTAACAAAATTTAGATGACCAAAGCGTGCATGCCAAAGCTTTGCATCTTACATAGCCTGAGAATCATTTACTGCACATGCCAAATCATTTATAGATCTTTCATAGTCTATAAGCTTATACAGCCCATGACATAATTTGATAGAAGCAATAATCACATCGCCATTTGATAGATCATGAGCTGTACACCCATCATCAACAAACTTCACAACCAAGCCAATCTTGGCTAATGCAAAAACTGATAACAGGTTCTTCTTGATCCTTGGCATAAATAAAGCATCTGACAAAGTGAAAGAACTACCATCAGCAGTAGTCAAAATGATCTTACCAACTCCCATAACAGGATACGAGGAGTTGTTGGCGCGTGTAACAGTATTCCCTGTAGGGGCAGGCTCGAATGAAGAGAAGAAATTGCACTGTGAGGTAATATGTTTGGTCACCCCACTATCAAAATACCAAAAATCTGAGTCTACTGTAGACATGCACTACTCATGAGAAGATGGGTCAAAACTGCAGACAGTAGTAAACACCCATTCTTCTTCCTGCACAAGATTAGCAGACTCTATTTTTGGTGTAGAGGCCTCTGCAACAACCATTCTAGCCTCTTTCTTCTTTGCCTCTTTAGCAGCCAGTTTTGGACAGTTCTTTATGATATGATCATTCCCTTTATAGTACTTACAAAACAATTTCTAATTTTTTGATTTCTTCTAATCTTTATCTTCCTTCTTCAAATATGCAGAATTAGCAGATTTCTGCTTACTAGTTGAAGAGCTTCATTTTCCTTTGCCCTTCTGACTAGCTAGGAAAGCTTGATCTGCAACTCGCATAATGGACCTGTTCTGCCTGGACTGATCTTCCTGCAATAGAATAGAGATTAACTCCTCAAATGATAAGGCATTTGGATTGCCTTTCATCATCAACCGAAGAGTAGAAGCAAAACTCTAATATGAATCAGGAAGACCATTCAAAACGGTCTACACAAGTGAGCTATCTGGTATGACCTCATCAGCAGAAATCAATTGTTCCTTCAAGTCTTTGATCTTCGTTAGGAAACTGTCCATAGAATCACCTTCATTCATGTGCTCACTCTCCAATTGTTTTCAGAGGTAAGCAACACGAGCCTCATTCCTAGTTTGGTACAACGTGGTAAGTGTATGCCAAGCATCCTTAGTTGTTCTGCAAGAGCGATGTGAGGAATAATGGCACGTTTGATATACAAAGCTATCAATGCATGTGTCTGGGCATCTCTGCCATCCGAGCGAATCTACTCTATAGTAGCTGCAGCAAAAACCGCAACACAAACAGGAATATGCAGAATATCATCATCTTCGACACCTTCTACATCAGCTTGAGTACCTACAGTTGTAGTAGTTGCAGGTGTGATAGGACATTTTTTGACACCCTGCATAATGTTCCATAGTCCTTTTGCAACCAACACATGTCGCATCATATAAGCCCATAACGGGTAGTTGGTACCATCCAACTTATCCTCAATAGCCAACATGCGGAATACATCACTACTTTCAGCCATGGTCGGTGACTAAAATACCTTGATGCAGAAAATTGACTGTATCTCAAAAAGTTGAACAGAACTGCACAAACAAATTCCGCTAGACCTGTAGCAGACTTTGAGACGCTTATAATGGCAAACAAAAACTGGTATATAGCTTTGGCACAAAAAGATCAAATAGCCTGCATAACCGCTGCGATAGTGCGTTCGGAGACCGAAACGAGCTCAGATTGCGATTTCGGCACCACACAGCAAAGTTGTTTTGATCTCAAAAACACGTTGCGTATGCTCACCGAAATTCGTGTGATTCTAAGACTACAATCGGAGGAGTGTCGACGGTGCCCTAGATGAAGCGACGACCTGCTCTAATACCAATTGTTGGACTTAGACGTCTGCGGAAGCACACAAATAACACAAGGAAGAAGAAGAAGCTTGGAGCACAACACACAATACTGAATGTATTACTAGAGAATGTACAAAGATAAGTAGCCCATTAGGGCAATAGGCGTATATATAAGCCGAGGGAAAAAAACCTCCTAAAGAGGGAAAAAAGTGCCCCGGCGGTCCTAGTGTGTTCACACACATCACTACCTAAATATATCAACATTAGGCATCCTCTTTGTGGATTAACCCTTGAGCACATCACTCAAGACCCATATCTTTTGCATGATTTTCAAATAAGTGACCTAAAGTTGCATTCATAGAGCCACCCTACAAGGTTGTGCATAAAGAACTATTTTCTAATATCCATGCATTGGACTAAGTAGCCCCCCTATGAATACTTCCACAATCCACTCCTAATAATGTTTTCTTTTATTTTTAAGCCATGGAAGTAGCTTTATTTTCTTTTTATTTACCACAACATGCACAATCCTTGGATCCTACTCGAGTTTATTTTTATTTCTTCCATCCTTCATTTATTTTCTTTTGAGAGGGACATAAATCACTCATGCACACCCTCAGTTCACAATCCTTTATTTTCTTTTAGCACATCATTTATTTTTCTTTTTGAGGGTACAAATAAAAGGTAATAAAAAAATCCAAAATATTCTCCAAAAAGCTTCAATCTACCTATTCAAGAGGTTTCACAGCTGCCAATTGTGGAGAATGAGTTCTCCTATGCGCAATAGAAATGTGTAGTGAAACCTTGTATGTCCAGCACTTGGACAAACACCTGCACCTTAGATAGCTTGCTGCTCTCAATACAAAACTCAAATGGACTTGAGCCTTTAGTCAATCAAAGTAGACAAAGAGAGATTTCTAACAAGCTATAAATAACTTAATTTGGACAAGTTTTGATTAAGAAACACAACTAAAAAATATGAACTACCTGTCCACACAGGTATGCTGAAGAACTGAGCTTCACTCTCGGAGTGATAACTCTCTGAATATATATCCTTTGAGAAAGATATTTGGTGTAGAAAAAGTAGACACAAATAACTTTCCAACAAGATAAAAAACAAGTGAGTTGGATGAGTTTTGGTTAGGAAAGTCAACTGACCAAAATAGACCGCCTGCACACATAAGTACACTATAAAACTGGACTTTACTCTCTGACCGATATCTCATAGAATATAAATCTTCTGAATGAGATATTTGGGATAGTAAAAGTAGATTCCAAGATATTTCCAATCAGACAAAAATCAAGCAATTTGGATATGTTTTGGTTGGGAAATTTAACCGACCAAAATAGACTACTTGTCTACATAGGTATAGTGAAAAACTGGACTTCACTCTTTCATTGATATCTCACAAACTATATAGGTTTTCAAAACAATATTTGGTATGCACAAAGTACACAAGATAAGCTTTCCAATGAATATTTAAATGCAAGAAATGGTTACATATACACTGAGATATGAGCTCCACAATAGAGCTGTGTACAATCTGACGTGCTACTGGAAGGAGTCTAAGGGAAGAAAAAATGCAAAAATGACTAAATCCGACTACCAGGAGCTCTTGCCTTTTTCTCTCCTTGTTTTGAACGTGCTCTCACTTCACTTTTATAACCAATGAGCATGTGAAGAAGTTTGTGCCTTCTCTTAACTCACCTTTTCTCCACTACATGCTACTAACTACAAGGGAAGATATTGTATCTCTTACTCATCATAAATTTTGACTAGAATTTTTCTTTTAGTACTTTTTCCTTTTTTTCTCTACTTTTTCTTTATCTTTATATTTGGTAAAATTATCCAATCATGGCTCATATGAAAATGAGCTTGTACATTAATCTTCAACACCCCCCTCAAGCTCATTTGGGGGTTATCTTCATCCATGTCCTCCAAATTTATCACATCCTTGAAACCTTTGAGTTTAGAAGCATCCAAGAACTTTGTAAACATATCTGCAACCTGATCTTTGGTTCTGATGAACTTTATCTCCACATCTTTGCTGAATACCTTCTCCCTTACACAATGCTAGTGGACCTCTATGTGCTTGCTCCTTGCATGAAACATAGGATTGCTTGCCAAGTAAATACTTGACATGTTATCACCGTATATAGGGATGGTTGCAACTTGCACTCCAAGATCAGCCAAAAGCTTTTTAATCCACATTGCTTCACATGTGGCAAATGCTAATCCTCTATATTCAGCCTCCATGGATGAAAGTGCAACAGTAGGTTGTTTCTTTGAGCTCCATGTGATAGGTTTGCTTCCTATCATGAACACATAACCTGAGCTTGATCTCCTATCTTCCTTTGAACCTGCCCAATCAGCATCGCTAAAGCCTTTGACCTGCAGTTCTTCATCAAACTTGTAAAACAAAGCATGATTAACTGTATGCTTTATGGATCTCAACACTGTCTTGGCTGAATTTAAGTGTTCACTTGTCAGGGCTTGCATAAACTGAGAAAGTACAACAACATAAGATAAATCAGGTCTTGTAATGTTTGCATAGATTAATGATCCTACAATGCTTCTGTATGTTGTTACATCTTCCAATGGTTCTCCATCATTTGAACAAATCTTTGTATTTGTGCCCATGGGTTGAGTGAGTGGTTTGCATCCACTCATTCCAAATCGGAAAAGAACATCCAACAAGCACTTCCTTTGCATCAAGTAGATGCCACTCTTTCCATAAATAACTTCAATTCCTAAAAAATATTTCAGCTCTCCAAGATCTAAAATTTTAAAATCCTTACCAAGCTTCCTTTTGATATCTTTAATCATTGTAACATCATTTCCTGTTATGATGAGGTCATCGACATATATGCAAATATATACCTCTCTATTTTCTTCCTTCTTCATGTACAAAGAAGGATCTACATTACTTGGGTTGTATCCACACTTAGTTAGATATTCTACCAATCTCTGATTCCATGCTCTTGGTGCTTGCTTCAAGCCATAAAGTGCCTTTTTCAACCTGCAAACAAAGTGTGGATGGTTTTCATCTTCAAATCCAATCGGTTGACTCATGTATACCTCTTCTTGTAGTTCTCCATTAAGAAAAGCATTTTTGATGTCGACTTGATATAATGGCCATCTCCTTGAAGCACCAATTGCTACTAATGTTCTGATAGTTCCCATCTTTGCAACAGGGCTGAAGTTCATCATAATCTATGCCTTCTCTTTGTTTACATCCTTTGGCAACTAATCTAGCTTTATATCTAGCTAGTAAACCATCAACATTCCTCTTTACTTTAAACACCCATTTGTTTGGAACAATCTTCATACCTTCTTTCTTTGGCACTAGCTCCCATGTGTGATTATCTTTGAGAGCTTTGATCTCCTCTTTCATAGCTTGCTTCCATTCCTTTTGTGTGCAAGCTTCTTCATATGTCTCAGGCTCTTTGTCTCTGATAACCTGCATCATGTATGCAAAATGTGTGGCCATAAAACTATCATAACTCAACCTTTGAGTTGGATACCTTGTCCTTGAAGATCTTCTTTCATTGCCTTTAGAGAGTTTCTTCTTTAACCTATTTGGCTTTACCATCGGAGTGATTACATCTTCATATTCTTCTTCACTTGCATCTACCTCACTGTTTGGAGTAGCACTTGCTTCTTCGGCTCTACTATGAGCTGAATTTCGAGACAAATAATGACTCCCCCTCCATGTTGAACATTCTTCATTTGATGTAGATGCCTCTGGACCTGAAAGCTTTGTGCTTGATTGTTGAACTTCTCTTTGATTTGTTCCTGCATAATCATCACAATCTTCTTCAAGAATCTTTTCCTTTACTTTATCTTCATACCATGGTCTTAGTTCATCAAAGACCACATCTTGTGAGACTCTTAATTCCTTTGTTCTAGGGTTGTAACACATGTATCCTTTTTGCTCCGTCGAGTAGCCAATGAAAATTCATTTTTCTGACCTTGGTTCCATCTTTGTTCTAACTTCTCGTGGAATGTGAACAAAGCAAACACATCCAAACACTTTGAGGTGTGTAAGATCAGGTTTCTTACCAAAATATTCCTCTTCTAGAGTCAAGTGATGTATTCCCGATGTTGTGCACCTATTCATCAAGTAAATGGCGGTTGTGGTAGCTTCAGCCCAATAGTACAATGGTACCTTCATCTCGTTGAGCATGCATCTTGCAATTTCAACAATTTGCCTATTTTTCCTCTCAGTTACTCCATTTTGTTGTGGTGTATACCTACAAGTGAACTGCCTTTTGATCCCATTCTCTTGTAGAAAGTCTGAAAATTCTTTGGAGAAGTATTCTCCTCCACCATCGGACCTTAAGGTTTTGATAGACCTTCCTGTTTCTTTTCCAACTTCAACTTTGAATCTTTTGAATATAGAAAACACCTCTGATTTTTGCTTCATAAAAAAAAACCATACCTTTCTTGAGTGATCATCAATGAAGGTGATAAAAAATCTATTAACAGCCATTGATGCCTCTTGGGTTGGTCCCCATACATCCGTATGTGTCAAATCCAAGACATTTGGAGCCACATAAGAGCAGGTCGTCGCTTCATCTAGGGCACCGTCGACACTCCTCCGTTTGCAGTCTCAGATTCGCACGAAATTTGGTGAGCATACACAGGATGTTTCTGAGATCAAAACAGCTTCGCTATGTGGTGCCGAAATCGCGATCTGAGCTCGTTTCGGCCTCCGAACGCACTATCGTAGTGCTTGTGCAGGCTATTTCGTCCTTTTGTGCCAAAGGTATATACCAGTTTCTGTTCGCCAGTTTAAGCGTCTCGAAGTCTGCTACAGGTCTAGCAGAACTCGTCTGGGCAGTTCCGTTCAACTTTTTGAGATACAGTCAATTTTCTGCATCAAGGTATTTTAGTCACCGGCCATGGCTGAAAGCAGTGATGTATTCTGTATGTTGGCTGTTGAGGATAAGTTGGATGGTACCAAGTACCCATTATGGGCTTATATGATGCGACATGTATTGGTTGCAAAAGGACTGTGGAACATTATGCAGGGTGTTGAAGGACGTCCTGTTACACCTGCGACTACAGGTACTACAAATACAGGGGTTGGAGGTGCTGGAGCTGATGAAGATGGTGTCGAAGATGATAATGTGCAGATTCCTGTTCGTGCTGTTGTTTCTATTGCACCTACTGCAGAGCAGATTTGTTGGGATGGCAGAGATGCCTAGGCACATGCATTGATAGCTTTGTCTGTCAAACGTGCCATTATTCCTCACATACGCTCTTGCAGAATAGCTAGGGATGCTTGGGATACACTTACCACATTGTACCAAGCTAGGAATGAGGCTCTTGTTGCTTATCTCCGAAAACAGTTGGAGAGTGAGCACATGAATGAAGGTGATTCTATGGACAGTTTCCTAATGAAGATCAAAGATTTGAAGGAACAGTTGATTTCTGCTGATGAGGTTATACCAGATAGCTCACTTGTGCAGACCGTTTTGAATGGTCTTCCTGACTCATATCAGAGTTTTGCTTCTACTCTTCGGTTGATGATGAAAGGCAATCCGAATGCCTTATCATTTGAGGAGTTAGTCTCTGTTCTGTTGCAGGAAGATCAGTCCAGGCAGAACAGGTCCATTATGCGAGTTGCAGATCAAGCTTTCCTGGCTAGTCAGAAGGGCAAAGGAAAATGGAGCTCTTCTACTAGTAAGCAGAAATCTGCAAATGCTGCACATTCAAAGAACCAAGACAAAGATGAGAAAAAATCAGAAAAGCAGAAATTGTTTTGTAAGTACTGTAAAGGCAATGATCATATCATAAAGAACTGTCCAAAACTGGCTGCTAAAGAGGCAAAGAAGAAAGAGGCTGGAATGGTTGTTGCAGAGGCCTCTACACCAAAAACAGAGTCTGCAAATCTTGTGCAGGAAGAAGAATGGGCGTTTACTACTGTCTGCAGTTTTGATCCATCTTCTCATGATCAGTGCATGTCTGCAATAGACTCAGATGTTTGGTACTTTGACAGTGGGGCGACCAAACATATTACCTCACAGCGTAGTTTCTTCACTTCACTCGAGTCTGCCCCTACCGGGAATACTGTTACATGCGCCAACAACTCCTCTTATCCTGTTATGGGAGTTGGTAAGATCATTTTGACTACTGCTGATGGTAGTTCTTTCACTTTGTCAGATGCTTTATTTGTGCCAGGGATAAAAAAGAATCTGTTATCAGTTTTTGCATTAGCCAAGATTGGCTTGGTTATGAAATTTGTTGATGACAGGTGTACAGTTCATGACCTCTCAAATGGCGATGTGATTATTGCTTCTGGCATTTTATGTCGTGGGCTGTATAAGCTCATAGACTATGAAAGATCTGTGAATGATTCGGCATGTGCAGTTCAAGATTCTCAGGCTATGTCAGATGCAAAGCTTTGGCATGCACGCTTTGGTCATCTGAATTTTGCTAGTTTGCTACATCTGCAGAAATATGAAATGGTGTCCTTTTTGCCCAAACTTGAGGCACCTAGAAAACATGTTTGTGAAGGCTGTATTTTGGGCAAAATGCAGCGTTCTTCCTTTCCAAAAGATGGTTCAGTTTGGGCTACACAGAAATTGCAGCTTGTACATAGTGATGTCTGTGGTCCTATGCAGACACCCTCTTTTGGAAATTACCTTTACTTCGTGACTTTCATTGATGATTTTTCCAGCCATGCATGGGTATATCCACTCAAAGCAAAGTCCGAAGTGTTCATGTGCTTCAAACAGTTTTTGGTTTTGGCTGAAAATCTGTCAGCATGTAAAATGGGCACCCTCCGTTCTGATCGAGGGGGGGAATATATGTCTTCAGATTTTAATGCATTTCTGGCTGAACGTGGGATAAAACACCAGTGTACAGTGCCGTATACACCTCAACAGAATGGAGTTGTTGAACGAAAGAACATGTCTCTCATGGAGATGGCGAGGTGTATGGTCAAGAGTCAGGCTTTACCTCATAGTTTCTGGCTTGAGGTTGTCATGTGTGTAGCATATGTACTGAACAGGTGTCCCACTAAAGCACTGCAGTCTATCACTCCATATGAGGCTTGGCATGACCGCAAGCCATCTGTTGCTCATCTGTGTGTTTTTGGTTGTTTGGCATATGCATTAGTGCATGAACAACATCGTAGAAAATTGGATGATAAAGCAGTTAAATGTATTTTTGTTGGATACAGTTCTGAAAGTAAAGGCTATCGCTTGTATCATCCACAGACTAAACGCATTCTGGTTAGCCGTGATGTTGTATTTGTGGAAGATGCTATTCAGCCATTGCTTTCATGTACTAAGGAGACATCTGTTAGCTCCAAAGACATGTATGATACTTTGATGCCTCTTTTTACAGGTGGACAGTCTAGTGCTGGTCCTAATGAGGCAACTTCTCATCCTTTGCAGGTTTCATATGATGATGCAGATCATTCTATTTCTGATGCAGATTTACATGATGCACTTGCTGATGAGAGAGCTGATATTGAGCAGGCAAAAACTATGCCAAAACGACTGGTGCAGACTTTGCGTAACAGCAAATTAGATGCACCTTTGTCATATCGTACTCGTTCAGGCTCTCATAGTGCCTCCTTTGCATCAGATTGCTATGCTATGGCTGCATCTAGTCTCTGTGATGAGAATGAGCGTTGACCGAGACATTCGTTTACTGAGAGAATACCGGGGGACACATCTACTGAACAAACTATAACTGTTAACGCTTAACGAACTTTCTATCGTAACACGACTCAGAGTTCTTCACATACGAAACAGTACGCACAAACTTCCACATGAACATGTGTTTTCTATTAGAGAAGATGTGTACAAACTAGCTTGGCCTCTTCTTGCTCAAGCAGTAGAAACTCTCCTACATTGAGTACTTTTTGTTTACCATCTCTCTCAGATGAACACCTAACATTTCAGGTTTCTGTTATTCATGTACATACGCGATCTATGGCGTCTTCTGAGAACTTCTTACTCTCTCTTCACTCATACGCGATCTCTGGCGTCTTCTCACTTCCTCATATCCAGTCTCTCTTCTCTCACTTTTAACCTCTGTACATGCTTCTTATTTATACTGCGCGCTCCTCTTATGCACGTTCTTATTCGCACTTCCCTCCTTTATTCTTATGCACGTTCTCTCTGTATATACAGTTTGATTTGGTGTAACGAAATCTCTGATTCTAGAGGATTATGTGTTGTACATAACGGTCGTGAATTTGTCCCTTCATTAAGGCTTTTGATTTTTTGATTCTGCTTCTCTTTGTCTTTCTTTGTCTATACGTCAAATTCGTGAGTGATCCTTCAACACTTCCCACCTCATATCAGAGTTCTGCTACTACTCATCATTTGATGATGAAAGGCAATCCAAATGCCTTAACATTTTGTTATGTTGCAGGAAGATCAATTTGGGCAGAACAGTTCTATTATACATGTTGCAGATCAAGCTTTCTTGGTTAGTTAGAAGGGCAAAGGTAATGTTGGAGAATTCCTCTCCTATTCGCAGGGGAAAGTGTAGAAGACCTTCTCAGGATCAAGACTTTTGCCAATAGCTAAACCTTCAAATGACAACTAGTACCAAGTAAAAAACGCAATGAACTTGGAACTTTGGTCACTCAAAACTAGACAAATATAGCTTTCAAATGAGCTATGAAAAACCCAATTTGGAGTAGATTTGGGTTGGCAACTCTTTGCCTCAAAATAGGCTACCTATCCACTCAGCTAAGCTGAAAACTAAACTTCACTAAAAATTAAATAACTCACAGAGCATAAAGAATTTGATAAAACTCTTCTAGATAAAGAAATTAATCAAGATAAGCTTTCCAATGAATGTTTAAAATCTAAAATTGGATACATATATTGAATGATATGACTCTCACAAGTAGACTACCCAGAAATGGGTATGCGGCTGGACACAGTCTATGAGAGTGAAGAGAACGAAATGACTCAAACCAAATGAACTAGCTACAAGAGGACTTCCACGCCTTCTTCCTCTATTCTCGAGTGTCCTCCCTTGCTTCTTTTATAGCCAAGTGACCAAAAACTCTCATGATGAGTTTGAGAGCTCTTCTCCATAACTTCTCCACTACTTTGGACAACCACTCCTCTTACAATTCAGTTTTTGGATTTGATTCTCTTTTGATTGATTCTCTTTTGATTGATTCTCTTTTGATTGATTCCCTTTTGGCCTCCACTACTTGCTGAAGTAAATGCTTCAATTTTTCATTTTTGTATTTTCCTTCTATTTGAAGAAAATCCTTTTTGCAAAAATATGTAGGACCTTACTTCTTTATTTTTAACACTCCCCCTCAAGCTCACATGTGAGCTTGCACCTTCAGCCATATCCTGCAAGTTTGTGTCATCCTTGAACCTCTTTAGCTTAGAAGCATCTAAGTACTTTGTAAACTTGTCTCCAACCTCGTCATTAGTTCCAATGAACTTTATATCCACATCCTTGCTCAAAACTTTTTCTCGAACATAATGATAATGCACTTCTATGTGCTTGCTTCGTGCATGAAACATTGGATTGTTTGTCAAGTGAATGCTTGACATTTTGTCACCATAAATTGGAATGGTCTCCGCTTGCACATTAAGATCAACTAAGAGCTTCTTAATCCTTCACAAGTTGCAAAGGCAAATCCTCTATATTCAGCTTCTATAGATGATAGTGCAACAGTAGGTTGCTTCTTCGAGCTCCATGTGATAGGTTTGCTACCTATCATGAACACATAACATGAAGTGGATCTTCTATCTTCCTTCCAACCAACCCAATCAGCATCACTGAAGCCCTTTACCTGCAATTCTTCATCATATCTATAAAACAAGGCATGATTGACTGTGTGCTTCACATATCTTAGCACTCGTTTGGCTGAATTTAAATGTTCACTTGTAGGAGTTTGCATAAATTGAGAAATAACTCCAACAATATAACACAAATCTGGTCTTGTGATCGTAGCATAGATCAATGAACCTATAATACTCCAGTATGTAGTTACATCATGTAACTTCTCTCCATCATTTAAGCATAGCTTCACATTTGTGTACATAGGTTGAGGTTTGCATTCACTCATTCCAAATCTGAAAAGAACATCCAACAAGTACTTTCTTTGCATCAAGTAGATGACATCTTTCCCATAGACTATCTCAATGCCTAAAAAGTATTTAAGCTCACCAAGATCTGAAATTTTAAACTCCTTACCGAGTTTCCTTTTTATCTCTTGTATTCTTGCAACATTACTTCCTGTTATGATGAGATCATCAACGTATATGAAAATATATACCTCCTTGCCTTCTTCTTTCTTTATATAGAGAGAAGGATCTGCATTACTTGGACTATACCCATACCTTGTGAGGTACTCGACCAATCTTTGATTCCAAGCACGTGGTGCTTGCTTCAGCCCATACAAAGCTTTCTTCAATCTACAAACAAAATCTGGATGCTTTTTATCTTCAAATCCAATCTGTTGACTCATGTATACCTCTTCTTGAAGCTCACCATTGAGAAAAGCATTTTTTATGTCAAGTTGGTACAATGGCCATCTCCTTGTTGCACTCACTGCAATCAAGATTCTAATTGTTCCCATCTTTGCAACCGGGCTGAAAGTCTCTTCATAGTCGATGCCGTGAGTTTGCTTGAATCCTTTTGCTACTAGTCTAGCTTTATGCCTAGCTAGAGAACCATCAGCATTTCTCTTTATTTTAAACACCCATTTATTTGGAACAATCTTCATACCTTCAGCATTTGGAACTAGCTCCCATGTGTGATTGTCCTTGAGAGCTTTTATCTCTTCTTGCATAGCTTCTTGCCATTCTTTTTGTGTACATGCTTCTTCATATGCATCCGGTTCTTTGTCTTTGACCACCTGTGTCATATATGCAAAATGTTTTGCAATAAAACTAGCATAGCTCAGCCTTTGAATTGGATACCTTTCTCTCAAAGACATCCTTTCATTTCCTTTTGAATATTGCTTCTTCAATCGGTTCAGCTTTACCTTTGGTGTAATCACCTCTCCATACTCTTCTTCACTTGCATTTGAATCACTATTTTGGGCAACACTTTCAGCTTCAAATCTTTCATAACCTGATGTTGGTGATGAGGAATGACGCCTTAGTCTCCCCTTCCATCTTGAACTTTCTCCAAGTGATGTAGAAGCTTCTAGACCTGACATTTGAGTGCTTGTTTGCTGAAATTCTTCTTGGACAACACCTCCATCATCTTCGCAATCTTCTTCAAGAATCTTCTCTTTCCCTTTGTCTCCAAACCATGGGCTTAGCTCATCAAATACCACATCTTGTGAGACTTGTAGCTCCTTTGTCATCGGATTGTAGCACCTGTATCCCTTTTGCTCTGATGAATATCCAATGAAAATACATTTTTCTGACTTTGCCTCCATCTTTGTCCTTAGTTCTTGAGGGATGCGAACATAACACACACATCCAAAAACTTTGAGATGTGTAAGGTCAGGTTTCTTACCGGAATAAACCTCCTTGGGAGTTAGATTATGCACTCCAGCCGGTGTGCACTTGTTCATCAAATAAAAAGCCGTACTAGTTGCTTTAGCCCAATAGTTTAGTGGCATCTTCATCTCATTGAGCATGCATCTTGCAACTTCTTTGATATGTCGATTTTTCCTTTCTGCTATTCCATTTTGTTGAGGCGTGTACCTACATGTAAATTGTCTCTTGATGCCATTTTCATAAAGAAAATCTGAAAATTCTTTGGAGAAATATTCTCCTCCTCCATCGGACCTCAAGGTCTTTTTGCTTTCCTAGTTGGCATGCTTCACAAAACTCATGTAGTCCAACATCATTGAATCTTGGAAGACCTCTCACCACTTCATGGTTGCTCATGTCCTTGAGTTGGGAATGTTGATATGTCCAAACCTTTTGTGCCACAAATCAAATTCAGCAACCCTCTTGTTTCCAAACTGAATATACATCACCTTTCCATGTGGTTGTTGAATGTCCAAGGTGAATATCCTACCTTCTTTCCTTCCTTGAGAAATCACCTTGAATCCTTCTTCTAGATTCTTTATAAAGCAACCTTTTTCATTGAAGATAACATGATATCCTTTCTCTACCATTTGTCCTACTGAAATCAAATTCTTTGCAATAGTAGGAACATGAAGAACATCAGCCAATACCTTCTTGTCTCCAAGCTTGATATCTCCAACATGCTCAATTGCATGTTGAGTTTCATCCCCGGTCTCCACACATCCTTTTCCACTTGGAGCTTGTAGCTTTGTGAATAAGTCTCCTTGGCATGTCATATGGTTGCTGCAACCTGAATCTATAAACCATTTTTTATCATCACTTCTCGGGTTGTTGTACTCATGCTTCATGGCAAGCATGGTTTGCTTGTCTCCTTCACTTGATGTACTCGCACAATTATTTTGGCTCCTTTGGTTGCCTCCATTCAACCTTCCATTCTTTTGCCAACAATCATTTGCATAATGTCCTAGTTTACCACAATGATAACATGTTATACCTTTATGAGGATTGTATGAACTTCGATCTCTTCCTCTATTTCTTCCTCGACCTCTTCCATGTGTGTTGTCATTTTAGTTGTCTTTGTTGTCCTCTGAGTTGTGTTGGCTGGAATTTGTGTTGTTGTAGCTTCTTCCTCTTCCTCTCGAGCCTCCTCTTGAGTTCCTTCCTCTACCTCATCCTGCATATAACATTTGACTATGGATGCCCTTACCTTTGTTGCCTTCTCCCTGTTGAGCTACCTCTTCAGCCACAATATTTGGTATAATTTCGTCGAATGTTGGTAGAGGGTCTCTATAAAGAATGTTTGTGATGAGGGGCTTCCACTTTTCTTCACTCCTCAAGCCATTGAGGGTTGTTTGGACAATGTCTTCCTCTTCTATCTTGCATCCAACCGATGCTAGTTGATCTCGAAGCTCCTTGATCCTCAATGTATACTCACTAATGGTTTGGTTTGAGCTTTTCTTGATGTTGTTGAGCTCATTCTTGAGTTGCATCCTCCGAGACCTTGTTGAGGTAGCATACACCTTATCCAATGCTTCCCAAACCTCCTTGGTTGTTTCTAAGCTTTGCACATGACCAATCATAGTGTTAGAAATAACTTGTGAAATGAGGAACATCACCCTTCGATTCCTTTCTTCCCAATCAGCAAATTGTCTCCTTTGTGCCGGAGTAATGTTGGGATCTTCAAGGTCCACCAGTTGTGGATCATCTCCAGTAACTAGACTCCATATACCTTTACCTTTAAGGTAATTTGTCATTCTATACCTCCAAGACTGAAAATTATCTTTGTCTAACTTCTCAACTTGTTGTCCTAAATCAGCCATTGAAAACTTCCAAGATTGAAGTTTACCTCAAATATGTTATGGCGCTTTTCCTTGACTTTACGAAGCTCCCCCTTGATTTGTAGCTTCTCCTTTGCTTCACTTCAGTTCCAATGCTTTGCCTCTTCAAACTCCAATTCTTTGATACCAATTGTTGGAGAATTCCTATCCTATTCGCAACGGAAAGTGTAGAAGACCTTCTCAGGATCAAGACTTTTGCCGATAGCTAAACCTTCAAATGAAAACTCGTACCAAGTGAAAATCTCAATGAGCTTGAAAATTTGGTCACTCAAACTAGACAATTATAGCTTTCAAATGAGCTATCAAACACTCAATTTGGATTAGATTTGGGTTGGCAACTCTTTGCCTCAAAATAGACTACCTATCCACTCAGTTAGGCTGAAAACTAGACTTCACTAAAAACTGAATAACTCACAGAGCATAAAGAATTTGATAAAATTGTTCAAGAAAAAGAAAGTACTCAAGATGATATTTCCAATAATGTTTACATTCTAAAATTGGGTACATATATTGAGAGATATGACTCTCACAAGTATACTACCCAGAAATGGGTATGCGGCTAGACATAGTCTATGAGAGTGAAGAGAACGAAATGACTCAAACCAAATGAACTAGCTACAAGGGGACTTCCATGCCTTTTTCCTCTATTCTTGAGTGTCCTCCCTTGCTTCTTTTATAGCCAAGTGACCAAAAACTCTCATGATGAGTTTGAGAGCTCTTCTCCATAACTTCTCCACTACCTTGGACAACCACTCCTCTTACAATTCAGTTTTTGGATTTGATTCTCTTTTGATTGATTCCCTTTTGGCGTCCACTACTTGCTGAAGTAAATGCTTCCATTTTTCATTTTTGTATTTTCCTTCTATTTGAAGAAAATCCTTTTTGCAAAATATATAGGACCTTACTTCTTTATTTTTAATAGGTAAATGGAGCTCATCTACTAGTAAACAGAAATCTGCAAATGTTTCACATTCGAAGAAGGAAGACAAAGATGAGAACAAATCGGAAAAGCTGAACTTATTTTGCAAATACTGTAAAGGAAATGAGCATGTCATTAAGAGTTGTCCAAAGCTAGTTTCAAAAGAGGCAAAGAAGAAAGAGGTTGGAATGGTTGTTGCAGAGGCCTCTACACCGAAAACAGAGTCTACAAATCTTGTGCAGAATGAAGAATGGGTGTTTAGTATTGTTTGCAATTTTGACCCAGCTTCTCATGAGTAGTGTATGTCTGCAGTAGACTCATATGTTTGGTACTTTGATAGTGGGGCAACCAAACATATTACCTCAGAGCACAGTTTCTTCACTTCACTTGAGCCTCCCCCTACAGGGAATACTGTCACATGCACCAACAACTCCTCTTATCCTGTCATGGTTAGTAAGATCATTTTTTCTACTATTGATGGTAGTTCTTTCTTATTGTCAGATGCTCTATTTATGCTAGGGATCAAGAAAAATCTATTATTAGTTTCTCCATTAGCTAAGATTAACTTGGTTGTGAAATTTGTTGATGATAGATGTACAATTCATGATCTGTCAAATGGCAACATGATTATATCTTCTGGAATTTTATGTCATGGGATGTATAAGCTCATAGACTATGAAAGATTTGTGAATGATTCAGCATGTGCAGTACATGATTCTCAGGCTATGTCAAATGCAAAGCTTTAGCATGCATGCTTTGGTCATTTGAATTTTGCTAGTTTGCTACACCTACAGAAATCTGAAATGGTGTCCTCTTTGCCCAAACTCGAGGCACCCGGAAAACATGTCTATGAAGGCTATATTTTGGGCGAAATGCAGCATTCCTCCTTTCCAAAAGATCGTTCGGTTCGAGCTAGTCGAAAATTGCAGCTTATTCACAGTGATGTTTGTGGTCCTATGCAGACACCCTCTTTTGGAAATTATCTTTTACTTCGTGACTTTCATTGATGATTTTTTTAGGCATGCATGGGTATATCCATTGAAAGCAAAGTACAAAGTTTTATGTGTTTCAATTAGTTTTTGGTTTTGGCTGAAAATTTGTTAGCATGTAAAATGGGCACCCTCCGTTTTGATCAAGGGGGGGAATATATGTCTTCTAACTTTAATTCATTTTTGGCTAAACATGAGACAAAACATCACTGTACAATGTCATATACACCTCATCAGAATGTAGTTGTTGAATGGAAGAAGATGTCACTCATGGAGATGGCAAGTTGTATTGTCAAGAGTCAGGCTTTACCACATTGTTTCTAGCTTGTGGCTATCATGTGTGCAGCATATGTACTTAACAGATGTCCCACTAAAGCGCTATAGTCTATCCCTCCATATGAGGCTTGGCATGGTCGTAAGCCATTTGCTACTCATCTGTGTGTTTTTGGTTTTTCGGCATATGCATTAGTGCCTGAACAAGATCATAAGAAATTGGATGATAAAGTAGTAAAATGTATTTTTGTTGGGTACAATTCTAAAAGCAAAGGCTATCGTCTGTATCATCCATAGACTAAATGCATTTCGGTTAGCCGTGATGTTGTTTTTGTGGAAGATGTTATTCCACCTTTACTTTCATGTATGAAGGAGACATCTGTTAACATCTGTTAGCTCCAAAGACATGTATGATACTTTGCTGCCTCTTTTTATAGGTGGACGGTCTAGTGCTCTCCCTAATGAGGCAGCTTCTCAACCTTTGTAGGTTTCATGTCATGATGCATATCATTCTATTTCTGATGCAGATTTACATGATCCACTTGTTGATGAGAGAGCTAATATTGATGAGGCAAAATCTATGCCAAAATGGCTAGTGCAGACTTTGCATGATAGCAAATTAGATGCACCTCTATCATATCATATTCGATTAGGCTCTCATAGTGCCTATTTTGCATCAGATTGCTATGATATGGCTGCCTCTAGTCTCTCTGATGAGAATGAGCCTGTTTTGTCTGATGAAGTACAAAATTCTAAAAATTGGATGGTTGCTATGCAATCTGAATATAATGCTATAATGAAGAATGGTACTTGACCTTTATGTGACTTGCCTCTTAGCAAGAACGCCATTGGCACTAAGTGGGTATACGAGCTGAAGCATAAGCCTGATGGAACAGTTGGCATGTATAAAGCTAGGCTTGTTGCAAAGGGTTATGCACAAGAAAGAGGCATTGATTTTGATGAGACCTTTGCACCTACATGCTGAATGACTATTGATCGTAGCATCTGTGCACGTGCAGCTCATCATGGTTGGAATGTACATCAGTTGGACATTAAAACACCATTGATGAATGGTGACTTGCATGAAGAAGCGTATGTTTTTCAGCCCCATGGCTTTGTGCAAAAAGGGCATGAAAACCAGGTGTGCAAGTTAAAGAAGGCATTATATGGTTTAAAGCAAGCACCACGTGCTTGGTATGAAAAGATACATGCCTATCAAATTGCACATGGTTTTGAGAATAGTCCAACTGAAAGCACCTTATATGTTAAGCGTGCTAATGATGTGCTTCTAATCATTGTTGTGTATGTTGATGACATGCTGCTCAATGATCCTCATGACAAGCATATTGCAGATTTTAAGGCTGATTTGCATTCCTCATTTGAGATGTCTGATTTGGGGCATTTGCATCATTATTTGGGCATTCAGTTTATGCAAGCTAACGGTGGAATGGTTTTTGTCAAATGAAATATATTGATACATTATTGCAATGTTTTGGCCTTGAAGGCGGTAAACCTATTGCCAGTCCTATGGACATAGGTTTATGATTGAATCTACATGATGTTGGAGATGCATTTGATGTTGTTCTCGATCAGCAGGATATTGGATGCTTGATTTACTTATGCATTACTCGGCCAGATATTCAGTTTGTTGTCTCATAAATGAGTAGGTTTATACATTGCCCATGTGTCAAGCATATGCAAGCAATTAAGCGCATCTTTTGCTATTTGAGTGGTACCCGACTACTTGGATTGTTTAATCCCAAGGGGGGATCACTACCGCCAGATTTGCATGCTTTTTTTGACTCTGATTGGGATTGGTTGCTATGACACTCATGTCTCCACTAGTGGCTTTTGCTTCATGCTTGGTAGATCATGTATATCTTGGTTGAGCAAGAAGCATCCTACTATGGTCACTTCTAGTTGTGAGGCTCAATATAGGGCAGCTTTCATAGTGACTATTGAGTGTGTGTGGCTCAAATGCATTATGTCTTATTTGGGTGTTTATCAGTCTTTTGCCACCACCATCTTCACTGACAGTCAGAGCACATTAGCAGTTGTGAGGAACCTTGTGTTCCATGCTCGCACTAAGCACATTGAGGTGCTTTATCATTATGTCAGGGAGAGGTTCTCTACTAGAGAGATCAGCTTGGTATATGTGCCCACACATGAGAACATTGTAGACCATGACAGACCACGAGTCTATCACGATAGGCACATTGTTAGAAGTGTTAAAGGACAAGAAGACCCAATCAAATTTTCAAAAGTTATTTTCAATCAAGTGATTCTTATCACTGCACCAACATTATATTTTTTTTTATATAATTGAAACTCCATTTTGTTCAAGATGGGGATTCCTTGAGCTTGAGGAGTACTTCTAGTATAGATTCTGTTTGAACCCTCAAATAAGCCCACGAACATAACTTCTAACTAGGCCAGACACTAGGTCCAGACAGGGCCAAAGCTAGTGAAAAACTATAAAAAGAGCTAGAGAGCTCATTTGCGAGGTTGGTGTGCTAGGGATGAAACTTTTGTAATAGAGTTCTTTTGCAATTGAAAGCATTCCATTTTCCATCTCTTGAACATTCTAGGATCTTGAGGCCCACTCAACTGGTTAAGTGCATGAAGAACTACTTTGATGGCATAAGAGACCCATACGATCATGTGGCAGAGTTTAGACAAGTATTGAGAGCTTAACAGATCGATGACTTGTTCACTCAATATAATGCCTTTGGTCTAACTCTCAAAAAGACCACCATGACATGGCTTCAACCACTACACTAAAGTCAATTCATAAGCATAGATCAATTTATATAAGCCTTTATCGCTAAATTCTCCAAGAGTGGCGTCCGGCACAATACATCATCCTTGATACATAGCTTCAAGCAAACACCCGAGGAGATTGTTAGACTTGTAGGAAGATGATTTAGGCAATACCTAGAGAGATGTTCCATTCTGGATCTACCCACATTGGCCAAGCAAGTGGCATTGTTTTTGGATGGTTTTCTAAGTGCCAAATTGAGATCTTATGTCTACCTCAAAGAGCATAAAACCATAGAGCAGTGTGTTCATATCTGAATAGATATTGAAGAAAACCTAGATGATGAATTAGAGCTCTCAAATATCTATAAAGATTCAGACAGTGCTACAAGTTTCACTTCAAAGCTATCTACTTTGATAGATGAGTTTGTAGAGAAAGTAGCCAAGAAATTAGGAGTTTCAAGCAAGCATACCCCTAGGATGGTCTTAGTGAAACGATGTTACAACTTTGGATGGAACCACATGGATACTATTTTCCCAATTATGGCTCAAACCCAAGGAAACCCTAATAGTAAATAGTGCACCATTGAGAGGAGATACACAAACCATACTACACAAGACTACCCTTACAACAAGTAAGTGGTTAGGCAGAATTATCCACAAACATACCAACAATAGGGAAGATATCCAAATTAGTACCAACCGCAACAATAATTTAGGCCACAATAGCCTTACCAACCACAATACCAAGCTCAGCAAGGACATCAACCAGTGTTGGGTCAACAACCTCCTCCCCCCGCCAATGTAATCCTAGTCAAGTATGCATCAACAGGAGAAAACTTGAGTAGATCCTCAATGTCAGCACCTCCCTTGTTTTTTGAAAGTAATCCAAATGCTCATAGCTTCAACTAAACGCATGTAGACAACCCACTAGCTTACTACATGGATTCACCTGAGCATAAATTTACCCATATGAAGTCCCTCATGAAGTTTTTTTGCAGCCAAAATATTAAAATGTAATGTACACAAACACTAATCATAGGCCCCAGCAAAGAAAATTGAGATCGTAAGGCCATGCTATAGATGCTAGGGAGATTACTTCATTTGTGATTGTCCAACTAGGACAACCCCAGTCAGTGACCATCCAAGGCTTTTGTCCAGATTGCGATAAGGAACACCTCCTAAGGGATTTCCCTAAGAACCCAACCAATGCACAGAAGGTCACACCAATTAATGTTATTGGTTTGGTCAAAGATTCTAACAGAAGTACAATCACCATAGGCCCAATGCAAATAGTAACTAGAGCTCAAGCCCTACAACAAAATCAAGGCATCAGTCGAGAGAAGAGCCCAAACAATAGTGAGACTGAGAGCACAAGTAAAAAGAGAACGACATCCTATAAAGATAGTGGTGAGCATATGAAATGACAATGGACAAAGAAAATGAGTGAACTCAAAGAAAGCTTAAAGGAAACTAAAGTGAAACTTACAGAAATCACATCTTTGACACATCTCACACATGATCACTGAACACTAAACACCCCCATGTAAGCACATCACCACCTAGAATAGGATTAGTCTTAGCAAATCCTACTCCCCAAAATTTAGACATGATGCTTAAAGCATATCAGGCTAGAATCCAAAAAGGGTCAAATGTGATAGAACATGACAAGATTTATCCTACATCTATATATGGAGAGCAAGAAGACGAGTAGCCTTGTGAGTGATTAGACTTTGAGTCCAATTCCTTGTAGGAATTGCCTCATTTCACAGGCCCATGGGAGTCTAAGTCTATTTGTATGAAAGCACTCACAGTCATGGTAAGAAACAAAACCTCGATTGTACCTAGAAACATGGATGTAGTAAGGAACACCAAAGTGCAGTGTCATCTCACTTTGCAAGAGCTACTCAAAATCAAGCCAAAACTATGGAAACACATAGCCAATCAAGTGTCAGAAGTCACTAAGACCCATTCGTAGGTAGGATCACATGAGACATGTTACTATTGGTGTCCAATTGAAAGACCAAATGGTCAATGGACACTTCTATGTTCCTTAATAAAACATATAGTGGATTGGTCAGCTATATACTATAAGTCCAATAGCATTTGTAACACTTATGAAATCTATCTTCGTGCTCCGTGTGTATTGTGTTTTTCTGTGTATTCTATAGTCAACAATGAAATCTATCTTCGTGCTCCCTGTGTATTGTGTTTTTTTGTGTACTTCTTCGACAATGAATATTCACCTTTGGGGCTATGTTGTTCAGCCACACTAGTAAATCTACAGGTTTCTTGAAAGGTTTTAGTTGTGGTGGGACCAGCCACCACAAGTTTGTGTAGGTTTTTCAAGTTAAAATAATAGAGTTGATGGACACTTGCAGGTGTTGTTGGCTAGTATGGGCTATGGATTCAGCCTTTAAGTGTCATCTTACTACATATATTGATCACATACACACTATGCATGCTTCTGTGGATACTACTTATGTATGTCCATGTGGTCATTGATATATCGGTTATGATTTTGCATAAAGCCTTTGATGTTGATAAAGAGGGTCATGGTGAAGTTTTCTTAACTAGGATACACCTAGATGTTGGGGTCTCTTTGGTGATGTAAGTGGAAGACTTACGCAGCCTTGCCATAGGAGATGTATGCTAGTTGTTCATAGGTGCTCGATAAGCCAAGTTGGCTTCTTTCAATTGTCTAGCTATATGTAGTGGAGTTAGTGATTGCCTATGCAGGTTTACATGTTGTTACTTGTAGTTTTATGAGCATTTCACACTAGTCATATGCTCATTTTGTAGAGGAGACTTTGGAAAAAAATTTCCAAGTTTTTTGTTTTGTCAACTATATAATGGTTGATTTACTCCTTCATACACATTGGTGTGAGCACATATATTCTCACAAAATCCTTTTGGTTGGTCATTATTGGTCATTATTGGTCATTACTCCATTTCTTTGGGGATACTCTATTAAGTTTTCCTAGAATTTGACACTTGGTCATCCTTCTTTGAGCCTTAGTGGTGTTTGGACTCTTCTAGCTCCATTATCAATATGGTCAGTTCTCAATCATCATGGCATCAGAGATCTCACGCACATCTGGAAGATCAGGGTCTAGTGTCAGTGTTCCCAGAAGGGCTATAACTTGCAATGCAAAGACCATTTTCAGATCCAAAAATTTGATGGCACAAATTTTTCTCTATGGAAGAAGCAGATTAATGATGTGTGTATTTAGATGAGGCAATGGAAGCCAATAAATGGAATCTCAAAGAAGCCTACTGACATGGATGAAGATGATTGGGATGACTTGGATGAAATGGCTAGGTCTACCATTCGATTGCACCTAGCAGATAATGTTTCCTTTACAATATTGGACTGTGAAAGTGTAGAGGAGCTTTGGAAGAAGTTATGCAACACATATGAAAAATAAAGGGCATCAAATAAAGTGTATCTGATGAGAAAGTTATATGACCTTTGCATGAATGACATAGGTAGTGTTGTTGCTCATCTTAATGAGTTTGATGCTATATTATCTCAACTATTGGCTCAAAAAATGGACATCGATAATGGAAAGAAAGCAGTCTTGTTGTTCTGCACCTTTCCATCATTATGGGATACATTTTGCATTGTTATTAGCAATAGTGCACTTGGTGGTAAACTGGTATACAATGACATATGTGGATCACTCTTGAGTGAGGAAATTCGTAGAAAATATATGGTTGGCACTCAAAATGGAGATGCATATAATGTTCATGATTCTTACCAAGGAAAGAATCAACATTGTGGCAAGAGCAAGAACAACGAAAAGAATGGTCAATGATATAAGAGTAGAAGTAAATCAAGGAAGAGGGATATCGAATGCCATTGTTGTCATAAGAAAGGACACATGAAGAAAGATTGCCATGCATTAAAAAATGCTAAAGATAAAGGTCAAAATGTTGATGGACATGTTAAATAGCTACCTGCACCATTGTTACAGAGCTAAGAAGAGCAAAAGGAAGAGAAAAAGAAGGGCCCTAAAATTTTTCCGATTTGGAAACTCTATTTTTGTATTATAACGATTCTTGTAACATATTTTCCGTTGTAAATGCACTAGAGGAGTCCTCTAGATGCATACCCGGGGAGATTAGTAGTTTACCCATGTAAATTAGTAGGAAATTAGCCTTTTAGTGAATAAAGTACCGGTCTCTTGTATGAAAGGACCATTTTTAGGGCACATGTATATAAGTCAATTTGTGACTCTTTGGAAGCACTTTTGGCCATTGTGAGAATCAAGAGCACAGAATTTCGAATTTGTGTCTTCTCCTCTCTGTATCATCTTCTTTGTGAGCTTGTATGCATGTGTGATGCTTGAAAAGAGTGTTAAGAAGTGTTGGCTATCCATGAAAGTGTTTGTTTACTGTTGTTAAGGTGTGTGTGAAGTGTAGGAAGTGCTGAAGTGTAGGAAGGTCATTGCCACGACTCAGTATTTTGCTCATAACTTGAATTAGAAGCATCAGAATTGAGTGAAAATACTACCATTGGATGCGTCTTCTCGAGAGCTTCGAAAGGCATATGCTATTTGCTATATTTGGAGTTCGGAGCTGAGAGATTCAAGCTCAATTTACTGTTGGCTGCTGTTCCAAGTATCGTGACACCATGACTGACAGTTGAAGCTTGTTTGGATTAGTCTTTGCCTTGTTTGCACTCTTTGGGAAGCTCATTTGCATTGATTGTCATTTGAATGCATGTCTTCATACACTCGGCTAGGTTTTGATACTCCTTGGATTGATAAATAAAGCGTGAATCCCCACTATATGCACTTGAGGGGGATCGAGGTATAGTCTCTTTCTGCACAAGTCCCTAGGTTTGTCCTTAGGTACACACGTTTTTGGCGCCGTTTCCAGGGAATGTAGAATCAAATCGAGGCATTCGTGTGATGGTAAGTAGCTTTTAGCATTGAAGCAAGTAGAGGAGTTGTGTATTTCTCTTCTTTGGTAAGTCACACTCATCCGCACTTACTACTTCTCACTTTTGAAGTGTGTGTAGTGAGGTGATAGTCTAGGGAAGTGAGTGGAGTGAGTAGAGTAGGAGGAGGAAGGGAGTAGGTTAGGAAGTTAGAGTAGTCATTAATCTTAGTCTTGTTGAGTCTTTATAGTTAGGAGAACTTTTCAAAAAAGTATAAAACCCAAAAATTATCCTTTTTCAAGTCACTTGTCTCCAAGGCGAGTATCGAGTGAGCTAGCTGTTGAGTGTCGTGAGCTGAGACCAGGGTTTTTGAGCATTGCAGTGCGAGCAAGAGGGATAAGAGAGTTGGGAAAAGCTTCCACGATGAGCATACTACTGATTCCTTGTACTTAACTCCTTTTGAAATCAAGTTGTCAGAAAAAAAGACCTACGACAAGTATCGTGAAAGGTAGACAGGGGTAAAGAGAGAGTTTATTTTGGGATACAGACTGTGGGAAGAGGGTAGATGCACTCTGTTAGCAGCAGACAAGGGAGTCAACGAAGATCTGGCAAATAGGCCAGTAATTTTCCTCATGAAGAAGCAAGTACGAGCACTCACGCAGATCTAGCACTAAGGCAACCTTTAAATTTTCAAATCCTTTACACCCATTCAAAGTGATTTTCATCACTAAACACCATTGTAAATACCAATTCATCTTTTTGTAGCTCCATTTTGTGCAAGCCAAGGAGTCCTTGAGCTTGAGGAGCTTTAGAAGTATCTACCTGCCAATTTTCGTATTTTTTAGATATCGTTTGAGCCCTCAAATAAGCCCTGGAACCTAATTTTTAACTAGGCCGGACACTAGGTCTGGACAGGGCCAAAACTTAGCCAAAAACTATAAAAAGAGCTAGAGAACTCATTTTGGAGGTTAGATTGTAATTGAAACGAACTTGTAAGAGCATTTTGAAAGTAATTGAAGAACTCCATTGATTCTCACTCTTTGTCTTGCCGTGTGTGCACGTGTGTGTGTATGTGTGTGCATGCTAGTGTGCTTCTCACTCACGCACTTGTGCCGCCACTTGCTCAAGGTCTTCATACCATCCTCACGTCTTCCCGGATTGACATTAAAGGAGGTGCTACTCATCACTGAGCTACACCAAATTTTGGCACCGTTGCCGGGGATCGAATTTTGAGGACGAGCGTGTGATGGTAAGACGTAGAGTTGACGTGTTGGAGTTGTAGGTATTTTCTTCACTCTCATCGATTTTCTTTTACCTTCTTCACCATCTTCATCACCATCATCATCATCACCATCTCCCACCTCCATCTCCATCATCGCGAAAATTCCTGTTTTTTGATCATATCACCTTCCCCACCTCATTTCCCTCATTTCACTTGTGAGAGAGAGCGAGAGAGCGATATTGCATGTGTGTTTTCTTGCATGTTTCTTGAGCTTTTTGCAGGAACTTGCTGAATCACCATCCCCAGCTTCCTGCGCAGGTACGAAATTCGAAGAAACTGTCTCGCGGTCGCAGGCTCCTGTCGATCGCGACTGACAGAAATTTTTGGCTTTTCACAAAATTGAGTGCACCACTAGAACAAGCACAAGGAGCACATCCTAAAACACTAAAAACATTAGAAAAATTCTGAGGTTTTCTGTCAATCGCGACCGACAGCCTCTGTCAATCGTGACCGACAGCCTCTGTCAATCGCGACCGACAGACCTCCACGATCGACTGACTGCCACGTAGGACCCTGTCAATCGCGATTGATACCGTCGATCGCGATCGACAGCCACGACCGACACCCCTGTCAGTCGCGATTGACACCGTCGATCGCGACCAACTGAAATTCAACGATTGATTGACTTTTTCGCTTAGCCACGTGTCCATCGCGACTGATAGGCCCCCGATTGACTGAAATCTCGGCGAAAAATCCGGAGAACGTGTCGATCGCGATTGATACCGTTGATTGCGATTGACAGCCACGATCGACTCTGTCGATCGCGAGTGACAGCCCCGACGGACACCTCTGTCAATCGCAATTGACAGACCTGTCGATCGCGATTGACAGGCTTTTCGGCCAAAAATTAGGGATTTTTATTTCAAGTTTTGGGAAAATTTTTGTGGCATATTTGTCAATCCATTAAATTAGCATTTTGTGAGGTTCCTACACTTGTGATTTGGAGAAAAACATAGGATCCGTCAGCCAGACTGAATCATGTCTTAACCCCCTAAACCCTGAACAGTCATAACTTCTTCATACGAAATCAAATTTTTGAGCTCTAGGGCTTGTTGGAAAGCTCGTGACATATACTACACGCCCTCAACTGTTTTTTATAAAGATAATGCGTTGATCTTCAGATAGGGTATTTTGAAGTTGACCATACCCAGGGGGATCAAATTTAGGGGTCTTTGGAATTGTTTTCCTAAAAATCACTATGCAAGTTAGTGTGTGTGCTACAAGAATGAAAATAATTGGTGCTGTCTTTGGAATTTAAATCTTCAAGCTAACTTTGGAACTCTTACAGATCTATTGAGAGCATCGAAAGGCGTTCTAAGCAAGTGTAAGTGCAAGCTTGGGAACACACACTTCCTGGGCATTCAAGGGCAACCAAGCAGGAAACAAAAGATTGGAAACTCTTAACTCCCTGTGTCAATTCCTAGCTCAGGCTAAGAACGACTAGAGGTAGGAGTAAGTCAGAGCGACGATAGGCAGGTATCAAGTTGAAGACCACCTAAAAACTCAAGTTCAAGCTAAAAACCTAATCTCTGTACTGTCGATAACATAAAGGAAAAGAACCTAACATGGAACGATCAACCTGAAAGCACGAAGAACATTCAAGTCTTCCTGACGACGTAATATCAGACAAGACCTTAAACACGATAAATAACTAAAAAGAATCAAGTGACTGATACCAATTGATCGGCAACGAGGTTGTACGCTGGGCAAAAAGTGGACTACTTAGATAGGCATATGAACCTTAGATCAGGACGACATCTAGTAAGGGAGAGACAAAGCCTTAGATCTTCAGAGGCTAGTGTTAACCACACTGCTAGGTCTTGGGCCCCGCAGTTGAGCCACCACTCGTACTACCCTAGCTCTGAGACTAGTGAGTCAGAGATGTCTCAAGGCATGGACAGACCTACGGGAAGTTCAGGTGTGCCTTACTTGTACAGGGTAGAAGGCCCTTACAAAACACAGCTGGAATACCTTAGGACCAACCGATTAGGTGCTAGCATCTATGAGGACGGCCTAGGAAGATCCGTGGTCCAGATTAAAAATCCTGATCAATCCATTGGACTAGAGCACCCAGCAGTCAAGTTTGAAAACGGTGCATACCTGGACAAAGAAGGAACCATATACGTAGTCACCAGTCACCCAGACAGGACAGATGAATTTGGGAATGTAATCTCAGAGGCGGACTTAGGGGACTTAGAGCAAGGAAACATGGGTGTGGAACCTAGAACCCCTCGAGGTAAATCAGTTCTCACTAGGATTACAACACCAGAGTGGATTCCCCAGGATAATAAGAGCATAGAGTTGCTCCTCAATCGAGAGACTGACGAAGCCTTTTGGAGGTACAAATCTAATCAGCCAACTGATATAGGAACTATCATGATCTGTGAGTTTAAGGATCCGGATAGCCCAGGTAGAGTGACCTACTTAGATCACACTTCGGAAAGGATCTTTGTGGTGACGGAAAATGATAGGCATGCTTACACTTGGAAGGGTGAATTTATTTTCCCCCAACCAAGATTGAATGTATCCTATGGTCACTCTGGAGCTGGAACATCCCAAGCTCATGGCACTCAAAGAGACAGAAGTAGAGATAGACCAGAAGTAAGCTTTGCCAACCCAGTGGGCAGAGAAAGAACGAGGACGGAGACGAATAGAGTAGAAACTGAGATACTTAGAGCTCACAGGAACCAAAGAAATGTGGATGGATTCCCTTTGCCGAGACCTAGAGAGCACACAAGAACTTTGAGACCTACCCAGCTAGTTAAGTCCATGAAGAATTACTTCGATGGCACAGGAGATCCCTATGATCATGTGGCGGAGTTCAAGCAAGTCTTGAGGGCTGAAAAAGTGGAGGATCTATTCACGCAGTACAATGCCTTCGGTCTAACCCTTAGGAACACAGCACTTACATGGTTTCAGCCATTGGATGAGCGACAATTCAGGTGTATAGACCAACTGCTAGAGGCTTTCATTGTAGAGTTCTCTAAGAGTGGCATAAGACACAATACCTCCTCATTGATTCACAGCTTCAAGCAAACCCCGCAAGAGACCGTGAGACTTGCAGGAAGGAGATTTAGACAATATCTTGAAAGGTGCCCTGTTTCGGAGCTACCCACATCTGCCAAACAAGTAGCCTTATTCCTTGATGGATTGCTGAGTACGAAGTTGAGATCCTATGTGTATCTAAAGGACCCTAGGACTATAGAAGAGTGTGTACGCATGTGCATTGACATTGAAGATAACCTAGGGGAAGAACTAGAGCTTTCCAAAATCTACAAAGATTCAGATAGTGCATCTAGTCACTCTTCCACGCAATCCACATCAATTGAGGAACTCGCAGAGAAAGTGGCCCAAAAACTAGGCGTCTCTAGCAAACAAATTCCAAGGTTTGCTCCTGTGAAAAGGTGCTATACATGCGGTGGTGACCATATGGCGAATGTTTGCCCTATTATGGCTCAGCCCCAAGTAAATCCTAGTAGCCAGTACTGCACCATAAAATGGAGATACACCAATCACACCGCACAAGATTGCCCCTACAATAAGCAAACAGTTAGGCAAACTTACCCTCAACCCTATCCACCGCAGGGAAGATACCAGAACCAGTACCCTCCACAGCCATATGGCAGGCCACAGCAACCTTATCAGCAACCATATCAAGCTCAACAAAGGCCTCAACCTGTGTTAGCACAACAACCCCCAGCTCCAGCTAACGTGATTCCGGTAAAGTACATTGCTGCAGAAGAGAACCTGAATAGAGCTATAGTCCCTGTAACATCCTTGCTTTCTGAAAGTGACCCCAATGACCATAGCTTTGATTCTAAACATGTCGATAGTCCCCAGGCTTACTACATGCAGTCTCCAGAACATGGTGAGTCCTATTACAGCGAAGAACCAAATGAACCTAGTTGGGAGTCAGATTATACAAACGTCATGTATACAAACCCCAACCCTAGACCCCAACCCAGGCAGGTACGACCACCATTTCCTAAAGGACCATGCTACCGATGTCAGGGAGATCACTTCATTCGTGATTGTCCCTTACCTCCACCTACACAAACTCAGTCCATGACGATCCAAGGCTTTTGCCAAGATTGTGGAAAAGAGCATCTCTTACGAGATTGCCCTAAGAATCCTAATAATATGCCAAAAATCACTCCCATTAATGTGATTGGGTTGGTTGTAGATTCCTCAGGAAGTGTCACTTCCACTGCACCAGTACAGGTAGTCACTAGAGCTCAGGCATTGCAGCAAAACCAAGAGACAAGCCTGGAAAAGGGCCCAGAGGCTAGTGAAACTGAGAGCATAACCAAGAAAAGGACTAGAGCTTGGAAAGATAGTCGGGAAAGAATGAAAAGGCAATGGGCAAAGAAGATGAGTGAACTCGAGGAAAGCGTAAGAGAAACAAGAGCCAGAATAACCGAACTCACAACTCAAACTCCCTCTCACACGACTCCACCACCACCATTCCCATCTCCATCCGACCCACCACCTTCCAACCCGCCTCATACGACTCCACCACCCCCCAAAGTAGGATCAGTCCTAGCAGATCCCACTCCCGAGGACCTAAACATGATGCTTAAAGCGTATCAGGCCAGAATCCAAGAAGGGCCAACCATAACCGATCATGAAAAATGCTACCCTAGAGCCGAGCTAGAGCTTGAACGAACTAAAATTTGTGCTAAGATGGTGGAATTGGCTCAAGCCATGTTCGAAGCTAGCCGCCTCTTTAACATCTCTAGCTCAGCTAAGACGCAGTTACACTTCGATGGACTGTTAGAAAGAATAGAGAGGCTAATTGCACAATCAGAAAAGGAACCTGCCCCTCAAAGAAAGGAAAAGGTAAGAGAACGGATAAGCCAGCCTCTTCAGGAAGCCCATGTGCCTCCTCAAGAAGCTTATATTTCCCCCCAAAAGGCAGATGAGCCCCCCTCGAAAGCTTACGTACCTCCACAGGTTGCCTACATTCCTTCTCAGGGAGCGTATGAGCCTGTTCGGAAAAGTAATAGAAAAAGTAATCCTCCCCAAGAAGCTTGTGTTCCAGCCATCTATGAGAATGAGGAGAGAACCAACGACAGAATAAGCCCTCCCTCCCAGGTTGCTTATGTGCCTAATTCTACGGAGCCAGACACTTCTTCTTCTATGAATCGGTTTGCACCAGACTTCCTACGTGAGATTCAAGAAGATAAATGGGATAACGAAAGTGAAGTCGCCCCTCCCTTTGAACTTGTAGATGATGCACACGACCAATTCCCACAAGACATCCCATCTATTTACGGGGAACATGAGAGTACTCAGTCTCAAGAGAGATTGGACTTTGAGTCTAATTCCATACAAGAGCTACCCCACTTCACAGGCCCATGGGAAGCAAAGTCCACGTGTATGAGAGCACCCACAGTCATGGTAAGGAACGACGACTCAGTCATACCTAGGAACTCGGAGGTAGTAAAGAACACCGAGGTGCAGCGCGATCTCACTTTGGAAGAACTGCCTAAGGATAGATCAAAAGCGCGGAATTATGTAGCCAGTCAAGTAACTGAAGTTGCAAAACCACGTTCCGGGGTAGGATCCCATAGGACAGTGCCAGAAATTCCCTTGGATAAGATAGGAGATATGTGTGAAGGCGAAGAAGGGAACACCTATCTTCCCATCACCTACCAGGAGTACACCACCAAGGCAGTTTTGGACTCAGGTGCAGGAGTTGCAATTGCCACCACTTCCCTATGGAAGCGTTGGGGCAAGCCGGCACTCAGGCCAACGAGAATGAAATTGCAGATGGCCGATGGTCATATTGAGAGACCCTTAGGATTGCTAGAAGGAATAACTCTCACCACTTGTGGTGTCGAGTTTGAGCATACATTTGCCATATGTGACTTCAGCAAAAATCATGCCTATGAGATGATTTTGGGAAGACCATTTATGCGACAGTTGCAAGTGGTACAGGACTGGGGAACCAATTCTTTGTACCTGCAACACTTAGGTGTTACGACCAAAGTCAATCTCAAAGATTACTCTCATAGAGATGTACCTCCTATCCAGTGGAATCCCATCCATAGAGCCAAAGATGATACAGAGTCGGTGCAGTCCATAGGGTCAGGATCCTCATGGATGCATGAAGACACTCACTTATGGATGTGCAAAGTAGCAGTAGAAGAAGAGAAGAGAGAGAAAGCCAAAGAAATAGGTGCAAACGAAACACATAGATCAATCCAAGACCCAGCCTATGCACCTGTAGTTTTTCCAGACGAAGAATTTGAACCTCACGGTTGGGCAGAAATCTTAGCAACAATGGACGTAGCCATCAATGAAGAACAATGGACACCTCACTGTGATGAGGATGGCTATGACATTTCAGTCTTCTCCATAGAGCCAATCATGGGAGAGGCAGTTCTAGAAGAATGCGAACCTAGCCCTGATGCATTTGAGGATGCAAGTGACTCCGATCTAGAGTCAATCATTATGGACCCACCTTTTGCATCAGATGAAGAATACTTCCACGAAGTAGAATTTCAACCCCAGAGGCATGGAGAGCTTACAAACGATGTAAGATTAGCAACACATGTGACCCCGAAGGAAGAAGGGAAGAAACGAAAGAAGATCTCACCAGAAGAGGAAGAATCTTTGTTTGAGGTCCCAGAAAATTTTAAGAAGTATGAGATAGATGACAAGAGAGTCATGATAAGAATGCCTAAACGAGAGCCACAATCAGGAGAGGCCTATGATAACAAAGAAACCACCAAGAAAATAGTAGTGGTCCTAGAAGAAGGAGAGGAGAGATGCACATACATAGGCCATGACCTAACAGAGGAAGAAGAGCATGCGTTAATTGCCTTGCTAAGAGAATACAGAGATGTATTCGCTTGGAGTTACAAGGATTTGAAAGGAGTTGACCCGGACATATGCTCACACACCATCCCCATGACCTCAGATGCCAAACCCTCTAAGCAAAAGCCTTATACATATAACGATAATTACGCTGCTAAGATCAAAGAAGAGATAGATAGACTGGTTGAAGCTGGATTTATCTATGAAATTGAGCACACTGAATGGGTATCCCCCATCGTAGTGGTGCCCAAGAAGAATGGCAAGCTGCGTGTGTGCATTAACTTGAAGAAGGTTAATGCAGCCACGATTCGAGATAACTATCCGCTTCCCATCACAGAACATCTCTTAGAAAGAGTGGCAGGCAAGGAAGTGTACAGCTTCCTTGATGGATTTTCGGGCTACAACCAAGTAGCCATAGCTCGAGAGGATCAACATAAGACGGCATTTGCCACAGAATGGGGCATTTTTGCCTTTAGAGTAATGCCATTTGGGCTTACCAATGCACCAGCTACCTTCCAGAGGCTGATGTGCCATGTGTTTAAGGAGTTCCTGAGGAAGAGTTTAGAAGTCTACCTTGATGATCTTTGTGCTCATTCCAATGTTAGACAAACCCATATCCCTGAACTCAGACAGATCTTTGACAAATGTAGAGAATATCAAGTCTGCCTGAACCCAGAAAAGTGCGTTTTCATGGTCAGGCAAGGCAAGATTCTAGGACACATAGTGTCAAAGAATGGCATATCTACTGACGAAGAGAAAGTGAGAGCTATAGCAGAGCTACCTAGGCCAAAGAATGTCAAGGAAGTACAAGCTTTCATGGGGCATTGTGGTTATTACCGAAGATTTATACACATGTATGTTGTCATTGCAAAGCCCATGTACGGACTTCTGACTAACTTTGAGTGGACGGATGAATGTGAGAATTCCTTCCAGGAGCTTAAACGACGATTATGTTCAGCACCAATCTTGACCACACCAGATTGGAATAAGCCATTCCATGTTCATGTGGATGCATCCAATTATGCTATTGGATGTGTACTTGCTCAACCTACTGGTGAAGGTAATATGGATCTTCCAATTGCCTATGCCAGTAGACAGTTGAATGCGGCTGAACGGAATTATACCACTACAGAGCGAGAAGGATTAGGCATGGTATATGCAGTTAAGAAATTTAGACACTATTTGCTTGCAAATAAGTTTAAATTTTTTACTAATCATCAAGCATTGCTATATCTCGTAAACAAGCCATGCAATACAGGAAGATTAGTGAGATGGTTTCTCTTGCTCATGGAATATGACTTTGAGGTTGTGGTAAGAAAAGGTAGGACTCATTTGAGAGCTGATCATCTATCTAGGCTCACATCGGGAGAAGCCCCACAAGGAGTATCAGATGACCTTCCTGATGCTTACTTGTTTAATTTGGAAGTCGTACCGCAGTGGGCTAAGCCATTGGTACCAGTATTGATGTACGGGCCTAATCATCCAGTGGTGAACACACGGAATAGGGAGGTTGTGAGAGCCCAAAAGTACCACATCATGGCAGGAAGCATGTACAAGCACACAGATCAAGGGATCTTTGCTTGTTGCGTAGAAGAGGATGAGTACGCTAAATGGTTGCAATTAGCACATGTAGGTGCGTTAGAGCAACACTACTCCAAGCAACGAACTTTACAGACTCTAAAGAGACTCGGAGTGCATTGGCCAACTATGGAAGCTGATGTCCAAAAGTTGTGCAAGGAATGCCCAATTTGTTGCATTAAACCACCTGTGGAACACGCCACCCTTTATCAAGTATCCATTGCGCCAGAATGGAGCGAACCTCTAGTATCCTTCCTAAGGACAAACACATTCCCTCCAGGCATGACTCTGGCTAGGAAAAGGAGTTTGGAACAAGAAGCCCTGGATTACTCACTCATTGGTGATAATCTATATAAGCGTGGTAAAGATGGTTACCTGAGGCTATATGTCCATGAAAGTGAATATCTTAAGATCTTAGAAACTGCTCACCAAGGTGTAGCAGGGGGACACTTTGGACCGGATCGGGTAATCAAGGCAATACTATTTGCGGGCTTCTGGTGGCCTACCCTTCACATTGATGCACATACCTATGTGAAACGGTGTGATGTCTGTCAGAGGACTCAGTATCCTATACGCAAAGATGAGATGCCATTGAAACCTATGATGGGTGGACGTGCGTTCTCTAAGTGGGGAATAGACTTCGTGGGTCCTATTAATCCCCCAGCTAAGGGTTCTCATGCGGAATACATCATTGTTGCAACAGACTATCTAACTAAGTGGGTAGAGGTAAAAGCCACGACGAAGAACGATGCTCAAACGACTGCTAAATTCTTGTTTGAAAATGTATTCACAAGATATGGGCTACCTATAGAGCTTGTAAGTGATAGAGGCACTCATTTCTTGAACGAAGTGATTGAAAATCTACTCCAAGAATTCTTGGTAATACACAAGAAGTCGGCCCCTTATCACCCTCAAGCTAATGGACAAGCTGAGAGCACTAATAAGATCTTATGCAATGTACTGACGAAATTAGTGAACACGAAACGCTCTGATTGGGACAAACAGCTACACCATGTTGTTTGGGCATACCGAGTTGCCTACAAAACGGTACTCCAAGCCACATCCTTTCAGATGGTATTTGGCCAAAACGCTGTGCTACCCTTGGACTTCTTGATTCCTACATTGAGAGTAGCACAAGAGCACGAATGGACAGGTCATGAGCTCTCCTCTAGGATCTTTGACCTTGAACGATTAGGAGAAACAAGACTGAGAGCCGCTGTAGGAATATATGCAGCCAAGAAGAGACAGAAGGCATACTTTGATGCCCATGTGAAGGATAAGGGTTTGAAAGCAGGAGATCTAGTTTTAGTCTATACACTGAAACAACACGCAAGGAAGCTAGAAAAGAGAGGCTACGGACCTATGATCATCAATAGGATTTCCATGAGCGGAGCAGTACAACTAGCCACGTTAGAGGGTGATGTTCTCCCAAACTATATTAGCGGTTGCAGAGTCAAGTTGTATCAGGAACCCCTCACGGAGGAAATGCTCAGCCGACTCAACACTGCTAAGAAACGCAAAGAGGAAGAAAAGCGAATTAGAGAAGAAGCTCAAGCCGAAGCTTTAGAACGCATCAGAAGGATGAAATTACGAAGGCAAGGTAGAGATCAGCCTAGAACAAATGACTATGCAGATCAAGGATATCATATGGCAATGTGTGCAGTCGCAGGAACAAGCTCACATAGGATAACTGATCGACGTCCTTTCGTAACCTTAGATATAGGACAAGGAAAGAGTGCAAGGACCGTAAGAGCCTTGATTGACTCAAGTGCAGCCACTAGTGTTGTTAGAATGTCTTACTGTCAAGAGTTGCAGTTAACTGTCAATCCTGTGGAAGCATATCTCATAGGATTGGGAGGCGTGGAAACCCCTTGCATGGGCGAGGTGGAACTTCCCCTCTACATTCATGATGAGGCTATGACAGTTAAAGTACTAGTGTGTCAAGACGAGGATCTCACTGAACCTCTTGTCTTGGGTCAAGACTGGATCTATGACCAAGCAGTCAACTTAAACTTAAGAAGTGGGCTTCTTCAGGTTTGGGTCAATCATAGTCGAATTACAGTAGAGTTGGCTAATGGAGTACTCAAGGAACTAGGAAAGGCACAGACTCTTGGTCCTTCCAGGAATACACATGAAGATGACCATGTTGTTCTTGTCCAAAACTATGTGTTGCAGAGGAATGATGTTCGCAAAAAAGGAGTCAGGGATGCAAAGGAACTCCCTTCTTTTCCAAAGGCCAGAAGGAGGCAGCAACCAAAGGTGGATCAAAGGCAGAAGAAGCAGAATACTACCTATGTCCGAGATCAAAAGTACTTGCGCAGCAAAATGTCCCAGCAAGTGAAACAAGTGTGGGTACGAAAAGGCGAACACCCGGTTGCACCCCCGTCAACTACACGGGCTAAGTCTCTTATTAGTAACCAACAACACGACATTGCTAAGAAGTCCTGCAGAATTTCTCCTGCTAACGTAAAATCTATTTGGGTGCCCAAGAAGTCGATGAAGGCTAGACCACAATCAAGACAAATTTGGGTGCCTAAGGCTTGCTTGCGGGCACAAGTAGCTACGCCAAGGCCACAACCTATACCGCGTGACCCATTCACTCGCACAGCCGGCATCCAGTCATTTTCAACACTCAGGAACACACCAAGGCCCATGAGCACGAGCATAATCACTTGTAAATGGGTCCCTAAAAGGCCTCATTTTCAAACCAAAACACCAATAAAGCTCTCTAGAGTCTCTACGAACCCAAGAGCAAAACCCATCCACTGCATTTGGCAGCCCAAGATTTGTAACAAACCCCCAGACCCCATTTGTAAATCTATGATAACTTGCTAACCACATCACTATCACATTACATCACTCCACTTAACTCTTAGGTCTACCGAACGACTAACCGCACGCACACTCGCACCGAGCACTTACTAACCCATTATTCGCTCCCGACCCTCATGTTAATGTTGTAATGGGAACAACAACGGTCCTCCCTTGTCCTGTACAATGTTAACACATGTTTGTATATTCTCACAGAGACAAGCAGCAAGAAGTAAAATGGCAGATACGTTAGGAACTAGCTCCCAGGCAGGCACCAGCCCCCAAGCGGTGGACATCGAAAGCCTTCCAGTCGAGGAGGAATTAAAGGAAAGACCAGTGGCATTACGGGCATTACATGCCATACCAATTCAAAATCCTCCACAGGGTCACACAATGCTGGTGGGCAAAGCTTCACACTGGTTCAGTGACGTTGCTGGACCTCTAGGTGAAGGCACATATATGTGGGATTCCGAGGTCGAATTCAATGGACGATGGGGCAGATACCATTTCTTTACCAGGGAGTTTGAAAAGCTACAGAACAATGAAGGATTGAAGTCAATATGGAAGAAGGCCGGGCTTTATGATTACTTCAAGTTCCAACTACCAAAGCCAGATTTTCTAAGGTGCTCATACTTAATTAGTACCCTCACTCCCAACAAAGACAAGAAAGGATACAGCTCCTTTGTGCTCCCATCACTCACAAGGGGCAACGAGCTGAAGCGTTTCCGCTTGACTATCAACTTGGTGAGAGAAGCACTCGACATGAAAGGTATGCACATCCCAACAGAGAAAGAGACTATGGTTCCAGACAATATGAAGAACAGAAATCTGACGAAGTTGAAGGACATGGTTGCGATGACACCTACGATTGCCATTCACTTATGCATGGTCATGCAACATTTCGCATTCCCCGCGCAGGAGAGGTTCACAATGCCCCCCAAAAAGATCTGGTTTAGCCTCTACCTGGCGGATGCTTTTGAATTGTCCATCAATATGCCTCACTAGATTATCGACCAGATTCATATGGCTCATCAGAGATGGTATAAGAAGCAAAAGTCTGTACTGTATGGTTGCTGTGCACTCACAAGAATTGTATACAGGTGTCTCGCATATGATGTACTAGTGCAGAGGGCTCTCATTTGGACCAGAGCACAGGAGTTTCAACGCAGATTGTCAGCTGTAGGACCTCCCTCAAAGAAGATGAGAGGCACTATCCAGATGCCTTGTGCGCAAGCTCGCGGTGCAACCCTAACGCCTGAAACAACCCCAAGACTTCCCCGCCGAGTACAACCATTTACTATCCGGTTACCCAGGCACAGCACAGATGGCCCTAATCTTGTGTTTCCACCAGTACCGACTGATCTGGAATTCCCGCATGGATTCACTTTGGAGGATCTAACGGACGAAGAAGTTGCTAGAATCATCGAAGCGGTAAACGCGGAAGTTGAAGAAGAGCAAGCTGGTGGACAGCAAACTGCCCCAGACCAAGCCCAGCCCAGTCAACCGGACGTCGTCAATGTGGACAATGAAGAAGAAGCACATGAGGAGGCACAGGGTGGACAATCAGACGCAGAAGAACAAGAGTATGATCAGGAAGCCCTACAAGTACTGGAAGGTGCCCCAGCTTATACTAACGCATTAAAGAAGCTCTACGACACGATGAACCGAGTTCAAGAACAACACAGACTATCATTAGCTGCGGGTAAAGCCCTCATGAACCAGATTCTGGAGGAGGAAGGAGTGGACGAGCAATACCGTGCCACCCTGGAGATGATATCAGATGCTTTGGGAGTACCTGAAACGGTGCATACTGCACTAGCGCAATCACGAAGGACAGAGAAAAGATACGGAAGACGCCCCCCACGAACGGGGAAACGAATGAATGTATTAGGATCAGGACCACAAGGCACCCCCACAACCACTGGCACAGCACACACTGTTCACGACACCGAGGAAGCCAACACATCGAGTGCACCCCCATCACCTCCCTTGCCACCTTCTCCCCCACATCCACCCCACTCACCTCCCTCTACCACTGTAACCTCTACTGTCACCACCTCCGAACCCACTACACACACCGATGCACAAACCATCAGTCAACCCACACACTCTACTTCCACTGAAAACATAAGTCTAACCACAGCCACGGTAAACCTCACTACCCCGATCACACTTCTTGGGAGTTCACAATTACACACACCTCTATACACATTCACAACTCTCACCGCAACCACAATCCCCATGTTCACAGTCACTCCCACCACGGCCCCCACTTTCATGGAGGTGTCACCCACCTCTGTACCTCTCCCACCCCCCATTTACCCACAATCTCCCATTCCCCCACCTCCCCCCTCACCGTCCCCAGTACTGCATCCACAATTCCCTTTCCCTTTCCCTTCCCCTCTGCATTCAACACCCTTTCTCCCACCATTCCTCTTAATAATGTATTTAATAATATGCATCAATGCATGTCCCAACTTCAGCAACACTACCAACACCTTGACGACCAACATACAAGGCTTTTCCGAAGCCACGAAGATCTCCAAGCACGATGTAGAGACCTTGAGGAGCAGAAGCAGCTACTACAACAGCAGCTTGTGACCTTACAAGAACAATATGCACAATTAGTAGCCAACCCACCCCAAGCAGATGACGAAGAACGCCGACACATGGACGAGCTGCTACATTCTCAGATCACGGAGAACCTGAAGCTTCGACGGAACTTGGGCCTCCTACGCAAGCATATGTCTACAGCGCTAGAGGAGAATAAAAGATTACAGAAACAGAACGAAGAAAATCTGGAGGCGGCCATGGAGGGTTCCCCACAGGAAATTGACCCAGAGCGATTCAAGGCCATTCCCTCTGAGAATATGAAGGTGGTGTTAGAAACTCATGCAGATCTAATGGAGGCACATGCCGCTTTAGAAAAAGAGAGAGATGATTTACGGAGACAGTTGGCCACCCGACAGACATCACCCAGCAAGAGCACACCCGCAGAAGAAACATCTGAAGAGGTCACTAAACTCCGGGCCGAACTTGAGGAATTACGTAGGAGGGTCATGCAATATGAGCGTCAGCCCTCCCCTCTAGTAGAGCCCGAGCCTGACGATCTTGTGCCAATTGAAGTGGAAGAAACATTCGAGGATCCCTATGTCCCGATGCCAACACCCGGGGGTAAGCGAACAGAACAGGGCATGGACACAATTGAGATTGAGGCACCTGAATGGATGCAAAAGTTAGAGAAAGTAGCTACGACGCATGATGACAGGGTGGCAGTCCAAATCGCATTGATGTCAAAATTGGAAGAGGTTGTAATAAAATCCGATTATTTTAAGAATCTCTCACACCATAGGTGGATCGGCCCATCGGACGACCTGTATGTTCCTTTTTGCGTTCTAATGGCAGATTATAATGCGGAGATCAAGCAACACACCTCAAGGGAACCAACCTCCGCCACCCAGTTTGCACCTGACGACATCCCAGAAAGTGCCAAGCAGGGACATATTCGCCAACCGACGTGGAGAATTCGGCTACTTGAAACCTACCCGGAAATGGTAAGAACATGGAACAACATGCCACTGTACATCAAATATAACCCATGTTATTGCCCTGTGTTTCGAAGGAGATCATGGCCGGAGTACACACAAACAGTGCTGACGATTAAAGGATGTGAGAAGTGGCTCAATTATGTGTACTTCGCACCCCCTAAGGGCGCACCTACAATTGGATATATGATTTCAACGATTCGACATTGGGGGGTCCGTTTCAAGAATGTACCTGATATCATGACTCAGATGTGCCTGAAGATTTTCGAACTTATGTTGGTCACCTTCAAGACCTTCAAAAATGTCAAGGAACCGCATCTCTCAGCACTAGGATTTAATGAAGGTAATCAGGACCTTGTATACGACATGAGCACAACCCCATCGATTAATGTTGTGTATGCATGGCACGCTCGCATCAAATATCTACCGGCCTGCTTCAAACAAACATTTGAAGAGATGTTTGTCACGGGATTCTGGGAATATCACTCCAAGATATTCATTCCCAGACCATCCCATCTCTTGCAGTTGTTTGCCGTGGAACAAGCTCTCCATTCTGAAAAGCTACGTATTCCACATCCAGAGGTTCCCGGGCTGGTAGAATGGGATGCTCTACTCACAGATCTGGCCAAAGGATTGAGAATCGCCGAACACCACTTAGCGCAGGATGTCGTCGAGTACTACATTCAGAAACCCACACAACAAGGGTCTGTCAGGGACGACAGACGCGAGAGAGGGGGGGGTGTTAGCAGCAGACAAGGGAGTCAACGAAGATCTGGTAAATAGGCCAGTAATTTTCCTCATGAAGAAGCAAGTACGAGCACTCACGCAGATCTAGCACTAAGGCAACCTTTAAATTTTCAAATCCTTTACACCCATTCAAAGTGATTTTCATCACTAAACACCATTGTAAATACCAATTCATCTTTTTGTAGCTCCATTTTGTGCAAGCCAAGGAGTCCTTGAGCTTGAGGAGCTTTAGAAGTATCTACCTGCCAATTTTCGTATTTTTTAGATATCGTTTGAGCCCTCAAATAAGCCCTGGAACCTAATTTTTAACTAGGCCGGACACTAGGTCTGGACAGGGCCAAAACTTAGCCAAAAACTATAAAAAGAGCTAGAGAACTCATTTTGGAGGTTAGATTGTAATTGAAACGAACTTGTAAGAGCATTTTGAAAGTAATTGAAGAACTCCATTGATTCTCACTCTTTGTCTTGCCGTGTGTGCGCGTGTGTGTGTATGTGTGTGCATGCTAGTGTGCTTCTCACTCACGCACTTGTGCCGCCACTTGCTCAAGGTCTTCATACCATCCTCACGTCTTCCCGGATTGACATTAAAGGAGGTGCTACTCATCACTGAGCTACACACTCTAAGAACATGTGTATGCACTCAAAATCCAAAAAAACACTTGCAAAAAATTGAAAAAGTGTCAAGTATCGTGTTCTCCCGCGGTTGAGGTATCGTGATACCTAGGTATCCTAAACTCCTGTGGTCGAGTATCGCGATACTTGCAAGTGTTTGAATATCGTGTATCGTGAGAAATCCTCACGATACCAGACACATATTGTGTATCGTGTATCATGTATCGTCTATCGTGAATTTTCAGTCAATGATTACTTGTTACCTCATATTCGAGGTCTTGAAAGTGCAACTGATATTTGGAATGCTTTGGAGGAGCACTTCCAGAATACTACTAAGTCAAGGAAGGCATCCTTATGGGCAGAGTTTACTACCTTCAAGAAGAAGGCTTCTCAATCAATTTCAGACTATGTGACAAGAATGAAAGATATTGCAGATGCTTTAGGATCTATTGATGAAGACATTGAGGAGGATAAATTGGTAAGGCAAATCCTTACAGGTTTGAGAGGTGATGACAAATGGAAGCCATTCATTTTGTCTACAGAGTTATCACTTGATCATTTCACTCCTGATTTAAATCAGTTGCTAGGTCATATGCTAACATTTGAGCAGGATGTTAAAGGAGATGGTGACAAGAGTGCAGGTCATGCAATGTACTCAAAGGACAAGAAGAAGAATAACAAAGGAAAGCAACAAGCAAATGAAGATGAAGGAACAACTAGTCAAGCCAACTTCCTAAGAGGAAGAGGAGGTGGCAAAGGTAGAGGAAGAGGCAGAAACAACAAAGATGGAGGCAAAGCTTGTTGGATTTGTGGTAAGACAAATCACTTAGCTAATGATTGTTGGCACAATACTCAGAGTAATAATGGATATAGCCAAAACTATAATGCAAGAGGAAGAGGTGGCAGAAATCAAAGAGGTAATTTCAGAGGCAGAGGTAGTAGGGGTTACTTTGGAAGAAATGCAGGTAGAGGTTTCCAAAGTCAACAATATAACAACACCTACTACAATTATGCTTCAGATCAAAAAGAAGATTCAACATTGATAAAGAATGCAACTTGTGAGAGGCAGAGTGAAGATCAAAGAGTCTTCTACATTGACTCAGGGTGTAGCAATCACATGAGTGGTAATATAGCCTTGATGACTGATTTGGAGAATAAGGTATCTAATCATGTTGTTCAAACAGGTGACAACACAAAGCACAATGTGAAGTCAATTGGATTAGTGAAAGCCAAGGATGGTAGCACCTTATTGAGTAAGGTCTTGTATGTTCCTACAATTCCTAAGAACTTGATAAGTGTAGGACAAATTGTGGAAAAAGGTTATGAAGTAAGGTTCACTAATGAAGGAGTGTTTGTGGAAGACCCTAGCAATGGGTATAAAAAAATTGTTTCAGGGAAGAAAGAAGGAAGATTGTTCACATTGAAGATTCAAGGTAATGTTGGTCATGCCTTGTTCACTTATGGAGGACATAAGATCTCTGAGTTAGATCTTTGGCACAAGAGGCTTGGACATTTCAATGAAAGAGGTATTAAAGACATGATTAACAATGGTTCAGTGCTTGGTTTGCCTAATATTGCAGGTCAACATATGACATACAGATGTGAGGCATGTCAATTAGGTAAGGCTCATAAGCAACCCTACTCCAAGCATGGGTTTATGTATTCAGAGAAACTTGAATTGGTACACAAAGATGTGTGGGGACCATCAAAGGACTTCAGTATCAATGGGTCAAGGTATTATGTGATTTATGTTGATGATGCTACTAGATGGATCACTATTTATGTGATCAAAGATAAGTCAGAAGTGTTTAATACATTTAAACACTATCATGCATATGCAGAAAGAATTACAGGTCAAAAATTAAAGAGATTAAGGTCAGATGGAGGGGGAGAGTATTTCTCTAATGAATTCAATGATTACTTGTGGGATGCAGGTATAAAAAGGGAAGTTAGTTGCAGGTACTCTCCTCAACAAAATGGTGTAGCAGAAAGGAGAAATAGAACTCTTGTTGAGTTTGCAAGGTCCATGATGAAGGAGAAAAATTTCCCTAATTATTTGTGGGCTGAGGCTGTAAATACAGCTACTTATTTGGTCAATAGGTTACCATGTAAAGCTTTGCAAGGAATGACACCTTATGAGGCATGGTGGGGTAAGAGACCTACACTAGATCATTGCAAAGTATTTGGATGTTTGGCCTATGCATATGTGCCATCACAATTAAGGCACAAATTGGAACCTAAAGCTGAAAAATATGTGTTTATTGGTTATGATGATAAGCAGATGGGATACAGGTTGTGGAATCCATCTACAAAACATTTTCTTGTATCAAAAGATGTTACATTTGATGAGCAAGGTACTTGGTATGCAGGTACTATCAATATTAATACAGATGATGAAGAAATTGTAAGCCAAAGGAAAGGTAAATCAAAGGTTCAGATATTTGATGAGCAAGAGAATAATGAAGTGCAGGTTGAAGTGGAAGAAACACCAAGATTTGATCCTGAACATGAAGAACCAGAAACCTCAAGAAGTGGAGAACTTAGGAGGTCTACAAGGAACAAATGGCAACCTACAAGGTATAGCTATGATACTTCATTTTTGGCTACCAAAGATTATGCTTACATGATTAAAGCAGATGAAGACCCTTCTACATATGAAGAGGCAAAAGGTAAAGAAAATTGGGAGAAAGCTATGCAGGAAGAATATGATGCATTGTTGGAGAATCAAACATGGGATTTGGTTCCAAAACCAAATAGCCAGAAGATCATTGGATGTAAGTGGGTTTATAAGACAAAAAGATTTGCAGATGGAAGTGTGTCTAGGTACAAAGCTAGACTTGTTGTCAAAGGGTTTGCTCAGACATATGGTGTTGATTATGATGAGACTTATAGTCCTGTGGCAAAGATGACAACTATCAGGACACTTATAGCTATTGCTACATGTAAAGGTTGGAAGTTATGTCAACTTGATGTAAAAAATGCTTTTTTGAATGGTTATATTTCAGATGATGTGTTCATGGAGCAACCTCAAGGGTTCAGAGATAAAAGGTATCCAGATCATGTGTGCAAGCTCAAGAGAGCTTTGTATGGCTTGAAGCAGGCCCCAAGGGCATGGAATTATAGACTTGTAAAGTTCTTAAAAGAACTTGGATTTCAAGTGTCTAAAGCAGATAGTAGCTTGCTTATCAAAGCAAGTGATAATGGTTTCATATACATGTGCATATATGTTGATGATATAATCCTTACAGGTACAGATGAGGAAGGAATACAAAGACTAAAGAAGCAAATGGAAAAGGAGTTCAAAATAAGTGACTTGGGAGACTTGTCATATTTCTTGGGCATGGAGATTACATATACTCAACATGGAGTATTTGTGACTCAAGAAAGGTATTTGAAGAACTTGTTAATCAAGTTTAAAATGAATGATTGCAGGGTAGCACCTACTCCAATGGAGGTGAATCACAAATTAAGCAGATTTGGAGGTGAAGAATTCAAGGACATGAGACAATATCAGAGTTTGGTTGGTAGTCTTATCTATGCTACTTTAACTAGACCTGATTTATCATATGCAGTTGGAGTTTTGTCTCAATTCATGCATTGTCCTAGGAAAGAGCATTGGATTGCAGGTCAAAGAGTGTTGAGGTACATTAAGGGTACACTCAAAGAAGGTTTGTATTATGGGTTTACATCATATACAAATATCAAGATCTATAGTGATGCAGATTGGGAAGGTAATCCAAATGATAGAAGGTCAACCTATGGATACATGTGTTATGTAGGAGATAAGCTAATCTCCTGGTGCTCAAAGAAGCAACATACAGTTGCTTTGTCATCTACAAAAGCTGAGTACAAAGGCATGGTTGAAGCTGCAAAAGAAGTGATTTGGCTTAAGACTCTCATGAAGAGTTTTGACACTATACAGAGCATACCTATCATTTATGGTGATAACATGAGTTCATTATATCTAGCTGCTAATCCTGTTTTTCATGCCAGGACCAAACACATTGAGATACATACATACATAGCTGATATGCTTACAAAGAGCTTGGATGGACCAAAGCTACAGAAGTTTAAAGACATGGCAGGTATAAAGAAGATAAGAGAAACCTCAATTGATGATTGAGGGGGAGCTGTTGGTGCAGACCAATCACCAATTGAAGATTTGAAGGACAAAGGATGGAGATAAGATCAAGTTTTGAAGCAAAGAAGATGGCTACATTCACAGGATGAATGATATGTACACACATGTATATTGGTGAAGACATAGATTACTTATACTTTTGTCTAGTCAAAAACTTGTACATATTTGCCTATAAATACTTGGAAAAAATGTCGGGGCAATAGAGGAGACAATATAAGATCATGAGAATAGTGTATTGAGAAGTTGTAAGTGTCATTAGACACATGAGAAGTGAGTTGAAGTCTCTCTCACATTCAGTTGTATTCTTCTTCAGAAATGACAGAATTTTTGCGCCCGATATTTCTGTGTTTTCTCCTCGTATGATAAATCTTTTGTGAATTCCTTTTGGAGATGTCTAAGTCCATAGTTAATCAATCTATGGCTAGAGTTTGAGAGTCTAATTGTGATCAGGCTAAGAGAATTGTGTGTAGGAACATTTACATGTGAGAAAGTACTCACTGGTTCCTGAAACAGGCGCAAATTTCGATCTTAATGATTTGATCATTTCTCACTCCACAGTTTAAAGTTTTGTGCAAGTAAGCACTTAATCTTTAAGTTGGAAGGTAAGCTACTCGTGGCTAGAAGCATTTGCTTAAACGGGTTCTATACTGAGAGAATTAAAGTTAAGAAGTTAGGGGTGTCCAAATTGACTTCTCAGAAGTGCAGATTTAGACATAGTTGACTTGGTAAGTAGATTTCTCAAGATCTACTGAACCTTCTGAAGTAATTTGACTTGGAGAAGGTGCGCAATCTTTAGGCGACACCTTGTGCAAAGTTTCATCAAAAACTTTACACATTTACTCAGTCAATGAGCAAGATCTATGCAGCAGACGTTCTGAGGAATTTCCTTCTTCACAGTTTAGTCAAGAAATTGATATTTAGTTATTGATCTCTTAAATTGGTGAAGGTTTTGACTTACTCTTGATATAGAGGTGTTCTAAATTCAAGAGTAGGTTGTTCTTTTGGAGATTAACACTCTCCATCAAGTTTCTCAGTGAACGAGTAATTTCTGATAGAAGAACGAAGTAGATCTTGCAGAGTAATGCGAAGTTTTGTATGAGAGATAGCTCTTTCTGTAGCTAGACATCTCTACTTTCAGTTGATTAATGTTTCCGGTGGAAAAGATATCTACACACAGTACAAAGCCTGACCGGAAAGAGGCTTTCTGAACTAGTGGAGTTTTTTCTTAAACTTCAGGAAGAGTTCAGTAAGTTAAGGAAGTACACGCACCACTCCCTTACTTCATAAGCATTCATTTGAAGTAATTATAAACAGAATTGAAGTTCATTCTGGTACAATTCCAGTACGATGACGGTGTCAGTCCAGTGACAGTCTGGTGAAGTTTCGATGAAATTTTTCAGTGAATTTAGAGCACGGTCTTATACGCTGAGCGTCAGAAAGTTTGCTAAGCTATTGATTGATTACAGAGGTGTTCTAAATCACACTAGCTTAGTTCTTCTTGGGCGTGGCGAATTCCGCAGGCTTAATAAGGTTCAGCCTTCGTCACGTCGACAAGAAGTGGTATCAGGCAGAGCCGAGTAAAACCACATCAAGAAGAGCTTGGATTAGATAAAGCAAAAGATGATGAAGACAACAAGCCTCAAGACCAATTTGAAGTGTCTGCCCACTTCAAAAAATATGAAGTAGAAGAGAGGAAAATTTCTATTCAAATGCCAAAACGAGAAGCACAGTCAGGAATAGCACATGACAACAAAGAGCAGACCAAGAAAATAGTAGTAACCTTAGAGGAAGGAGAAGAACGATGTACTTTTATAGGTCAAGATGTCTCACTAGAAGAAGAGCAAGAGTCGATAGGACTCATTCGAGAATATAGGGATGTCTTTGCTTGGACATATAAGGATTTGAAAGGAGTGGATCCTTCTGTTTGTGCCCATAGAATCCCCATGACATCTGAAGCTAAACCTACCAAACAAAGCCCATACACATATAACGATGTCTACTCATCAAAAATTAAGGAAGAGATAGACAAGTTGTTAGAAGCTGGGTTTATTTATGAGATCGAACACACGGAATGGGTATCACCTTTGGTGGTTGTACCGAAAAAGAATGGTAAGTTAAGAGTATGCATTAACCTGAAAAAGGTAAATGTTGCCACCATAAGAGATAGTTACCCATTACCCATCACGGATCATCTTTTGGAAAGAGTGGCAGGGAAGGAAGTTTATAGTTTTTTGGACAGCTTTTCAGGGTATAATCAGGTAGCCATCGCTCTTGAGGACCAACATAAAATAGCCTTTGCAATTGAATGGGGAGTATACACCTTTAGGGTTATGCCTTTTGGCCTAACCAATGCCCCAGCCACTTTCCAAAGATTGATGTGCCATGTATTCAAGGAGTTCCTGAGAAAGAGTATGGAGGTATACGTGGATGACTTATGCACTTATTCTGCAATACGATCAGAACACATCCCCGAACTAGGAAAGATCTTTGCCAAATGTCAACAATATAGAGTATGCCTTAATCCAGAAAAGTGTGTCTTCATGGTTCGACAAGGAAAGATATTAGGACATATTGTCTCTAAGAATGGAATCTCAACGGATGAAGACAAAATCACAGTAATTCTGGATTTACCGAGACCAAAGATTGCTAAAGAAGTACAAGCATTTATGGGACATTGCAGATACTACCGAAGATTTATACATATGTATGCCATAATTGCTAGACCTCTTTATGCATTATTGTCTCAGTTTAATTGGACTGAAGAATGTGAAAAGGCCTTTAATGAATTAAAGAGTCAAGTAAGTTCAGCCCCAGTCCTTCGAGTACCTAATTGGAACAAACCAATTCACATTCATGTAGATGCTTCCAAGTTTGCCATTGGTTGCATCCTAGCTCAACCCGCAGATACAGGAAAGTTAGATCACCCTATAGCCTATGCCAATAGATAATTGAATCAAGCAGAACGCAATTATACTACGACCGAAAGAGAAGGTCTAGGAATGGTGTACGCAGTGAAGAAGTTTCGACACTACTTATTGGCAAACAAGTTCAAATTCTTCATTGATCATCAAGCCCTACTGTACTTAGTCAATAAGCCTTGTAATACAGGACAACTAGTACGATGGTTTCTATTGTTGATGGAATTTGATTTTGAAGTAGTTGTCAAGAAAGGGAATACCCACATTAGATCAGATCACGTATCAAGAATGACACATGGAGAACCACCCATAGGAGTACCAGATGATATGCCGGACACATACCTTTTTAATCTCGAAGTATGTCCCCAATGGGCAGAAAAGTTGATCCCAATACTCACATATGGACCTAAACATGGGATCTCACCAAACCAAAATCAAGATTTATGGAAGACTAAAAACCTTCATATCATTGTTGGAAGCCTATATCACCAAGACTCAAGTGGATTACTCATGAGATGTGTGGAAGAGGAGGAATAAGAAATGTGGCTTCAAAAAGCACATGTAAATCAATGGAAAACTCATTTAAATGCAACCGGAACATGGAAAACATTGAAGAGATTAGGCATATATTGGCCAACCATGCAAAGGGATACACATAATTATGTATCAGCCTGCCAAAATTGTCAAGAACGGAATCCAGAAGAGAAATCTAATTTATGCTACTCCACTGTGGCACCAAGATGGAGCATGCCTCTGATAAAGTTCTTGAAGACCCAAGAATACCCAGCAGGAGCCACTCTAGCAAGGAAACATGCACTTGTAGAACAAAGCAAGGACTATGCTCTCATAGGAAAACAACTCTTTAAGCAAGGAAGAGATAATCATTTACGAATGTGCATTCATGAAGACGAGTATCTTGTTGTCCTAGAGATGGCACATACAAGAGCTGCAGGAGGACATTTCTCTGCAGATAAAACTGCAAAAATGATTCTCTTTGCAAGAATGTGGTGGCCAACTCTACATCATGCAGCAACATATGTGCAACCATGTGATACTTGTCAACGAACAAAATATCCAATTAGAAGAGATGAAATGCCGCTGAAACCCATGATGAGTGCCAGAGCCTTTACTAAATGGGGAATAGACTTCATAGGACCTATTAGCCCACCAGCTAAAGGATCTCATGCTGAGTACATAATTGTAGCCACAGACTATTTAACCAAATGGGTTGAAGCCAAAGCAACCAAGAAAAATGATGCAAGAACTATAGCCAAGTTTCTCTTTGAGAACGTTTTCACTAGATTTGGACTGCCGATAGAAATTGTGAGTGATAGAGGCACACATTTTGTGAATGAAGTAATAGAAGCCTTACTGAATGAATTCTTGGTAATTCATAAGAAATCAGCCCCATATCACCCGCAAGCTAATGGACAGGCCGAAAGTTCAAATAAAATCTTGTGCACATTTCTCACTCAAATTGTTAACAATGGAAGATCTAATTGGGATAAACAATTACATCATGCGTTATGGGCATTCTGAGTAGCCTACAAAACAGCTATAGGAACTACTCCTTTTAACTTAGTGTACGGACAGAATGCTATTTTGACAATTGATGTCTTAATACCCACTCTCAGAGTAGCAACAACTTATGAGTGGAATGTACATGAACTATAAGCTCAATTGGATCAAATAGAAAAGTTACATGAAACTAGGTTACAAGCAGTAGTAGGGATTTATGCTGCAAAAAGACGACAGAAGGCATATTTTGATGCTCATATTAAAGATAAAAATTTGAAGGAAGGAGATTTAGTTTTGGTATATACCTTGAAACAACATGCTAAGAAGCTGCAGAAAAGAGGATATGGCCCATTAATCATCAATCGCATATCCACCAGCGGAGCCATCAGTTTAGCAACCCTAGATGGAGACGTATTGCCAAACTATATCAGCGGATGTCGAGTGAAAAAATATCTAGAGCCATTGAATGAAGAGATAATGTCACGATTAATAATGGGTAAAAATAGGTGCATGGAGGAAGAAATAATATGAGAAGAAGCTAGGCAAGAAGCACTAGAACGAATCAGGAAAAGAAAAGAGTGGATGAGAGAAAGAGATGAGAGATATCGACTAGGCAAGGAACTCGTCCCAACGGCTAATTTTAGGGCCACTGAAAACCTAGGTCAGCAAATGACGCAACCTTATTTGAATTTGGGTGCTGGAACGAAAGAGTACCACTGGGTGGATGCTCTCATTGACACAGGAGCCGTTGTAAGCTGTATCAAATTTTCATTGACCCAGAAACTCAAGGAAGAATTACGTCCTTTTAAGGCACAACTGATAGGAATGGGAGGAACAATTATTCAATGTATCGGAGAGATCACATTACTTCTACATCTTGGAAACAACACAATGGAACAAAAACTCTTAGTATGTCATGACCAGGACTTATTAGAAGAGCTTGTGTTAGGCCAAGATTGGATATACTAATACGAAGTGACTATTCAATTGGCCTTAGGATACATCTCGGCCAAGATAGGACATCGTGAAGTATTCAGCATGCTAGACGAACGACCAATCAAAGCCAAAAGTATAGAATCGAGAACTCACTTAAATGAGCACAATGATGAATGTATGTTCACTCACACTATGGAAACCCCTTCATCGAATACTTCATGTGCGGACACAATGAATCCTGATTGCACACAATTCTCTAATCCAGTCAATCACATGATTAGTGTCCTATCAAAAAACAGTCTCAGTGAGGAACCGAGCACCAGAGAGACAAGTCAACAAGACTCTTACGAATCTGCACACATCAGGATATACCCCGTTCCTTACACTAGACACGCTTGGATCCGAAAAGATCAAAGGAAATTGTATCTTCCACAACAGAACTACTCACGACATCAGAAGGAACGACAAAATAAAAATACACATCATTTTGGACACCTAGTTCCAGAAAGAATTGCTCGAGTATGGATTCCGAAGAAGGTGGTAGCTGCCCAGCCGGCCTGAACACAAATATGGATTCCCAAGTCATGTACTCAAATGACAATCATAAAAAAGGATGAGTCAAGGCACAAGGAGAATCAGTATGATCTAAAGGCAAAACGACAGAAGACAAACCGCTACAGGATAGAGCAGGAGTCTCTCATACGATTCACACGTCATTCCAAGATTCAAAAAGCAAACAAAGCAGAAGCACCACATGAGAAGCACCACATTCACCAGGAATGTTGGGAACACAATCTGTCCCAACAGAATAAAGCAGATTTGGATGTTGAAAGACAAGACAAGCTGTATACATCTACCAAATAATTCGAGTTGCACACATTTGGAGTTACCAGAACCCAAAGTATGCATGATAGGGCCACATTACAAGACCAAGCATTCGGCACATTTTTCTTCTATTTCAGGATAGTGAAGCACATTTCCCTCTTGGGAAATAGGAGAGCACTTGTACATAATCTAAGAAAATCACCCAAAAATTAATAACCGCTTTGGCTATGAACTAACTTTTCTGTTTTTCTTTCAAACAAAAAACATAAAAATATCTAAAAGTATGAAAAATCCTAGGTATTACCTTTCTCACACCCACGAGGAAGGGACGACTCAATTCACGCAGAGCATTGCCAATCTAATGAAGGATAAATGAAGGATGATTTTTGATACCAATAATACTCTATATTGAGTGCAGATGGCATCTTCTATTTCCGAGGCTATGCAAGAAGAAGAGATCCAGCTTCTTCCCTTGGAATCAATAACTAAGGCAAGAGTTCATTGGTTTTTGGATGACCAACCAATGTCCGAACTCATTTTCATGGCAACCATCAAGATTATGGATAGGGATCACTACTTCCCTATCATATCACAAGATTTCAAGACTATCATACAAGGATTACCACGCATGACGGATGTCTAGACACAAGCAGGAATTGATGCATTCCTAAGACTGCCTATCTATATGCCAGATTTCCAGAGATGTATGCAAGTGATGAATACACTTCAGTCTGCATCGAATAAGGCATCAGTCCCGGAAGCAAGGGTACTTCACAAAATTGATACCTGGAAAACAATTCAATTCATGAGCTAATTAACAGAGCTTTTGGATGGAATAAAGAGGGACTCACGAATGTCAAAGATGAATGTCATGATCCGAAAAAGAGAACATTTTTGGAAATCAACAGAACGGATATTGAAGACTCTGTTCGCTTAGTTCACCAGCATTTTTGCTTTCCAAGTATGCATAGATACACAACACCTCAAAAGATTGTTGTGCAACTACTCTCATATGCTATGAGACAAGTGGGAAATAAAGTAAACATGACTCCATATGTTCAAGACCGCCTATTTGAAGCAAAGAAAAAGTGGGGTGAGAAAATGTTTCTGAATGGTAGTTTGGCCTTGAACCTACTCATTTATGAGGCACTTGACATGAAGAATTGCTTACGCTTGATGCCGACATCAATAGAGCAAGCCAAATATGCCAAGTCAGTGATTGTTCCAAAGAAAAAGAAAACAGCCACATCTATTGAAGAAGTAGGAACCAGTTCAAAGAAACCCATGAGGGGGACTAAATGCCTAAGAGAGGAAGAAGCTCAAGAGACACCACAATCAAAGAGAACACATATATTGCCAAAGATTCCGATGACACAACAACCTATTACAAAAAGAGACCTCTCTGCAGGCCTGGAAGAAACGCATCAGTATATGCACGAGCAAGTAAATTTGAACATTCAAGGTCACCATTATAGACAGGCAAGCCAGGGAAAGAAACACAAAGATAAAGAACATACTCCAGAACAATCTGCCACTACAAAGAACTAGGGTTAGAAGATTCGAGCTCTGATGAAGAATCCAACCCAAAGAAGGACACCTTAGACACTGATATACAAACTGAAATGAACAACAAAGAATTGACATAAATAAATCAGGTTGAAGTCACACCTGACAATCAACAACAAAAAGCACAGCATCAGGAAGTATAAACTGAACAAGAACACTTGATTCAGTTAAATCATCAGTCAAAGATAAGCATCAAGGAAGCTTCAATAACTAATAAAGATGTAGTGTCACCTATCAAAGAGGAAATACAAACTCCCGTGGACCAGGAAGCAAGCCTACAACAAAATAAGGAGCCAACTGTGATTGAAGTGCCTGATGATACACCTCAAGGTAAGATTGACCACAAGGAGGCTGAGCCAAGCATACAACTTCATATTAGGCAGCCCCATGATACTACGTTACATGTTGCACAAGGGAAAGATGTTACAACAGGAGAAGAACCTAGCATCCCTACCACATGGTTAAATGTGGATGTTACTCAATTGAAACCGGTTGTCAAGCAAATGATACAAGCGGCCATGGACACGCAACAACAAATGATGGACACAGCTGCAGATTATGATAAGGCCATGCGGGAAAAGAATCAATTTCAAATCATGAGTGAACAATTGTCCGCATAGCTCATCCAGGCCCAGCAAGAGATTTCAGCTTGAAAATGAAGTGATGAAAGTAATGAAGGAGGCAAAAATAAAGGGCAAAGACTTGGAAACCATCTTGAAGCCTTTCAACATTCGGTACGGATTATTGAAAGAGAAGACAAGGCAATACATAAAGAAGACCACACAGAAAAATCCAGACGACCAATTGCATTTTAAAGATAACACATTCAATTATACTCACGAAGAATTTGAAGCGGCACAGCCTGTCTGGAGAAGAAAATTTTTGGAGAAAAATCCTACATTGCGGGTGCACTGGCAAGCAGCACCATACTTATTACAGGTAAACCCTTCATTCTACCCAACACCACGTCGCCGAGAAGCCAGAGAATTTTTGGACATGCAAAAGAATGGTGCTATCAATAAACAGTGGCTGAATTATCCGCTACTTCCAAGTCCACCCCATAATTATTTACCAATGGAAGATTACATGGTAAAAACAATCGAATTTTGGCTACATGTTTACGCAACAGTACCCGATTTAACAATCAAGATGACAAATAAAATCCTAAGCATGATACTTAAAGTTTTGAAGGTGTTCAAGCATGCGGCATATACATTTTTTAATTTCATTGGCATTTATCAGGGAACAAATATTCTTGTTTTTTATTTGTCTGTTATGCCTAGCCAACCCACAATAATGGCATATTGTTCTAGGCTAATGTTTTTACCGAGTCCATATATGCAAACATTCGAAGAAGCCTTTTTCACAGGTTTCTTTGAGATTGATTCAGAAATCTTTTTAAAGATGTCATCCAACTTGAATGCTAGATTAGTGGCATATGAGCTCAGCTTCTTCGCTGACCATAGACAGCCGCCACATGATGGTGTGAAAGGAGAACAGTGGAAGCAACTCATGATACGTGAAGCTAATCTGCTTAATGAAACAGAGCAAAAAGTGTACAGAACATACTCCCGTCGACTTCCAAAGCCTGTCGGGGACGACAGAGTTCAGGAGGGGGGCAGTGTTGAGGGAGAGTCCAGCAAAAAGAAGAAAAGAAGAAGAAAAAGAAAGAAGCTTCATTAAAAGATTACATTTGAAGATATGTCTCTACAAGAAGCCCCGCAGGGGCGCAACACCCATCTCTGCACAAAGCCCCGTAGGGGCACAGATCAAGGAAACGCACGTAGGAGGGAAGGAGGAACCAGGGCCAGGAAGTATCCATGAAGAAGTGCAAGAAGATATCCGGCAGTTCCAGAACCACAAGAAGGTCCTTCAACATCTGGGTCTTTGGAAGGTCCAGGTCGAAGACTGAAGGACCACATCCTCATACCTTCCACTGGTGGCGTGCGTGGGAGCTCGACTTAAAACAGCAACCCAGAATTAAAGAGGTTATTGGTGAGCTAGACTATGAACATCAGGTAGTCCATCTCCATGGGTTGCGGGCGATGAAAAGGAAACAATAGGCAACACGAATGAATCAAGCCCAGAGGATGTAAAAGAAGAATCAAGAAGAGGCCATCAAAACTGAACACATGTTTAACAAACAGGCAGAACTGACCAAGAGATGCATGCGGACAACAAGCTGAAGACAAGAAGTAAAGCCTGTCAAGGGACGACAGAGACAAAGAGGGGGAGAGTGTTGCAGAGCTAAGAAGAGCAAAAGGCAGAGAAAAAGAAGGGCCCCAAAATTTTTCCGATTTGGACACTCTATTTTTGTATTATAACCATTCTTGTAACATATTTTCCGTTGTAAATGCACTAGAGGAGTCCTCTAGATGCATACCAATGGAGATTAGTAGCTTACCCATGTAAATTAGTAGGAAATTAGCCTTTTAGTGAATAAAGTGCCAGTCTCTTGTATGAAAGGACCATTTTTAGGGCACATGTAGATAAGTCAATTTGTGACTCTTTGGAAGCACTTTTGGCCATTGTCAGAATCAAGAGCACAGATTTCGAATTTGTGTCTTCTCCTCTCTGTATCATCTTCTTTGTGAGCTTGTATGCATGTGTGATTCTTGAAAAGAGTGTTAAGAAGTGTTGGCTATCCATGAAAGTGTTTGTTTATTGTTGTTAAGGTGTGTGTGAAGTGTAGGAAGTGCTGAAGTGTAGGAAGGTCATTCCCACGACTCAGTATTTTGTTCATAACTTGAAGTAGAAGTGTCAGAATTGAGTGAAAATACAACCATTGGATGCGTCTTCTTGAAAGCTTTGAGAGCCATATGCTATTTCCTATATTCGGAGTTTGGAGCTGAGAAAAAAGCTCAATTTACTGTTGGCTACTGCTCTAAGTATCGTGACACCATGACTGATAGTTTGGATTAGTCTTTGCCTTGTTTGCACTCTTTGGGAAGCTCATTTGCATTGATCGTCATTTGAATGCATGTCTTCATACACTCGGCTAGGTTTTGATACTCCTCGGATTGATAAATAAAGCGTGAATCCCCACTATATGCACTTGAGGGGGATCGAGGTATAGTCTCTTTCTCCACAAGTCCCTAGGTTTGTCCTTAGGTACAAAACCATCTACCTTGATTGTGAAGGTTGAAGAAATCAATGCTATTTTTGATGATGCTGATGTGTTGACATTTGATAGTATGTGCCTACTAAGGCTCTTATGGCTTATTCTCTTTCTCACACATGGGTGTTAGATTTTGGTGCGTCTTTCCATATGACACCACATAGAAGTGGTTTTCTACTTATGTAGCAAACTCTCTTGGTACTGTGAGACTTGGTGATTCTTATCAGTGTGACATTGTCAAGAGTGGAGATGTGTTTGTGGTACTATATGCCATGTACCTCAGTTATCATGTAGTTTGATGTCAGTTGGTCAACTTGATGATCTTGGTTACAAGGTGATCATCTATGCTCAATCCTTTGGCATATAAAAGGGTAATATGGTTATTGCAAAAGGAAACAAAGTTGGCTCACTTTATCCTTTATTTATATCATAGAAAGGACACTTGTCAGTTGTTACTGAATAGCCTATGGCTTGTATTTGGCATGGCCATTTGGGTCATATATCTCGTAGTGGAATGGAAAATCTTTCTCGTTCTAGCTACTTACTTGTGTTATCTTTCTTTGAGTTTTTGTTTTGTGAGCATTATCAATATGGAAAGCAAAATAGGAATGTGAACAAGATGCACATTGACTCTTCAATTCAGCCTTTAGATCTCCTTCTTATAGATGTGTGTGTTTCTATGCACACAAGTTCATTAGGTGGTTTTCTTTACTTTGTCACTTTCATAGATGATGCTACTAGAAAAGTCTGGGTATATCCTATCAAAGCGAAGGATGATGTATTCCCTAATTTTTGAAAATGGCATGCTTCAGTTAAGATTGAAAAAGGAACTAATATTAAAGCTTTTACGTTTAGATAATGGGGGTGAGTATAGCTCACATGAATTTAGCCTTTTCTATTAGTCTAGAGGAATTTGTAGAGATTTTACAGCTCCTTATACAGTAGTACATAATGGTAGTTGAAATGATGAATAGAACTATTCAAGATGGAGTAGCTGCTATGTTGCAACATGCAAACCTTTCACAAGACTTTTGGGCAAAAGTAGTATTAAATGTAGTTCATGTGATTAAGTTTTCACCTAGTACTATCAAAGGTTTGAAAGTGGCCCAAGAGTTATGGATAGGGAAGCCACCATATTATGATCATCTTCGAGTTTTTGGGTGTGAAGCATATGCTTATATACCCATGAACCTTAGGAAAAAGCTGGACCATAAGTCAAAGAAATGCATTTTTCTTGGATACGATCGAGAAGGCCAATTTGGATATCGCTTATGGGATCCTAAAATATGCTCAATGATCAGAAGCAATGATGTCATTTTCAATTATTCTAGGATGCATAAAAACCCATTAAGGAGGTTGAAGTGAGAAGACTGGTGTCTGAGGATACTAGTCCTCCAATTAGCATGCATAAAAATTCTACACATATGGATGTTCAAGAGAATGTCCAATCAGATCAGTCTGCAAATGTTCCAGTTTCAACAACCATTGAGATGCTCTACACGTGTCTCACATGCACCTGATAGGGGGTTGTGACATGTATATTTCTTCACTTATCCAACCATTTAGAAATGCATTTTTCACATCAAGTTGGAGGAGTCTCCAATTTCTTATAGCAGCTACACTTATCAATGTTGTAATTGTAGTCATCTTTGCAGCTGGTGAGAATGTTTCCTCATAGTCTGTACTAAGATTTTGTGAACATCCTTTGGCAAATAATCTTGCCTTGTACCTACAAATTGATCCATCTAAGTTTCTTTTAACTTTATACACCCATCTACAACCAATTACCTTTTGATTGGATGGCATTAGAACCAAATCCCAAGTGTTCACCTCCTTCAATGCATCCATTTCTTCTTTCATGGCCTTTTCTCAATTAGGGTTTCCCGTTGCCTCCTCATAGGCTGAGTCTTGCAATATATGTGGCTTATCTAATCATATTACTAAAGAATGTTTCAGGAACCCGAGGAACTCAAGAGGAAGAGGATTCAATGGAGGTGGCTATGGATCAATAGAGGAAAATACAATGGAGGCTACCACAACAACTACAATAACAATTACAACAACAATTACAACAACAACAACTATTAAAGTGGCCATAGAGTAAGAAGAGGTTACAATAACTATGTAAAGGACCAAAGACAAGAAGATTCATTATTGATTATGAATCTATTAGTGAAGAAGGGTAAGGATGATAATCACATCTTTTACATTGATTCGGGATGCTCAAATCATGTAGTAGGAAATGTGGCTTTACTTTTTGATTTGGAAGATCCTCACAAGAAAAATGAAGTGCAAACAGGAGATGATACAAAGCACTAAGTGGAGAAGATAGGTAATGTGAAGACATCATATGGGAATATGAACCTCTTAAGCAAGGTCTTGTATGTCCCTACAATTACCAAAAGTGTTGGGCAGATTGTTGAAAAAGGATTGCAGGTTAGATTCAACCAATTTGGAGCATATGTTGAAGACCCAAGGCAAGGCTTTAGAAGGATTGCCAAAGGAGAAAAGACAAGAAGGCTTTTCACTTTTGAAGTGGAAGATACAAAGAACATAGATTTATTTAGCTATGGATCTCAAACTCTCACCAGAGTTGGAGATATGGCACAAAAGGCTTGCCCACATTGGTGAGAGGACACTCAAACAATTTTGCAGGGACCAAAGTGTACTTGGTTTGCCTAATATCATAAGGCAACACATGATTTATAAGTGTGAATCTTGTCAATTTGGCAACGCTCATAGACAACCTTTCAATAGGAAGGGATATGTGTATCAAAATCTTTTGGATCTAGTGCACAAGGATGTGTGGAGTCCTAGTAAGGAGCCATCTATATCACGCTCAAGATATTATGTGTCTTTCATAGATGATTGTAGTAGGTGGACCATTTTGTTTTTCATGAACCACAAGGATGAAGTTTTTAATTGCTTTAAGAAGTATGTTGCTCTTGTTGAAAAACTGACAGGTAGAACTTTGAAAAGACTTAGATCAGATGGTGGAGAAGAATACTTCTCTTCTGAATTTGATGCATATTTGCATGAAAGAGGCATTAAAAGGGAAGTCACTACAACGTATACACCCAAACTCAATGGTGTGGCCGAGAGGAGAAACCGAACTATTGTTGAAGCCGCAAGGTCCATGCTCAATGAAAAGGGATTTCCAAACTACCTATGGGTAGAGGTTGTGTCTACAGCCACATACCTCATAAATAGACTTTCATCTAATTCACTAGATGGAACCACTCCATATGAAGTGTGGAATGGAAGAAGACGTAGTCTAGAGCATTGTAAAATCTTTGGATGGTTAGCCTATGCTCACATTCCTTCTCAAGTAAGTGGGAAATCGGATCCCAAGGCAGAGAGCTGCATATTTATTGGTTATGACCAAAACCAAAAAGCATATAGATTGTACAATCCAACTAATAAAGGATTTTTTGTGAGTAGAGATGTAATTTTTTATGAGAACAAATCATGGTTTGATGATGATAGGAAAGTGAAGCTTCCTTATGACTTGGATGAAGATTTTCCATCACTTCAACCAAAGGAGCCAAAGCAAATTGAAGAAAGTGATTCGGATATTGACCTAGAAGACTTGGAAAGACTAAAGCTATGGAAGAGCAAAGGTAAAGCCTAAGAGCTTACCCTCCCAATGAAGATCCAAATTTACATGGTCTTGAACACAAAGAGGACAGAATCTAGATGGTTGCATATACACCCATGCACCTTTGCAAAAATCTTGTGGTATCCAGCTTCCTTCCATTGTTTTGATGTTATGGCATGTCATTATGTGAACATCTTTTGGCCTCCTATGAGTTGTGGAGGTTTACATGCCAGTCCAAGTTGTTGTAATTGCTACCAATGTTGGATGAGAAAGGTGGAAAAAGAAATAGACATCCTATCATATGATAGGGAGAGTATAGAGGGGGAAAATATGAATTTTTAGGTTTTGGGTATGAAAATGCGAGGTTGAGGGAAAATAGGTTTTTTTTTATTTCACTCTTTTAGTAAAAAATATCACTTTTGACACTGAAAAGTGATAGGGGGTCATTTAATGGTATTATGATGAGTTTTACAACATTTAAAAAGTTTTGAATTTTTGGTTCCAATTTGATTACTCTCTCTAGAAGACAACCTTGAACCTAGGGAATCTTGTCCCCTCTTTCTCCTTTAGCCTAGTAATTCATAGGGTATAGATTGTGGCCACCACCCTTTTCTGATTGGTCCATCACTAATCACTCCTTAATTTAAAAGGACCATGCATGGCTCATTTTTTTTTCCCTAATGGATGGTGGTGGTAGAATATTGACCAACACCCATATCAACCAAAAGGCATATGAGCAGTTCACACTCAATACTAGCTAGGAAAACCACCCTATACTTAGCCTCACAACCAAAAGTGGCCTTAATCGACTGCTTCTTGCTCAACTAAGATATGCATGAAGTACCAATAACTAAGTCCAAACTACTAGTGGATACATGAGCATCATAATAACCAACTCAATTTGAGTCAGAAGAAGCATGTAAATTTGGCAGTAATGATCTCTCTTGGGATAAAACAATCCAAGTAGCTGGGTACCACTCAAGTAGCGAAAGGTATGCTTAGTTGCATACTAGCTCTAGCTTGACACTTGGGCTATGCCTAGACATCATTTGAGTTGATAGGTGCCTTTTCGATACATGGAAGTAAGGGCTGAATTGTATCTTCCACAAAAACAACATCATGACTAACTGGAATGCATTTAGTTTATAGATGATATAGATGATAGCCTTTGATTGCATATCTCTACCCAACAAAAATACAGTTCATAGCCTTATCATCTAATTTTGTGTGTTCTTGTAACTATTTCTATTCATTCCGTTTTGCATGAACCACAGAAGGTTTTATGCACTCGAAAGACATGAACTAGAAGTCACTTGAATAAAGATTTTGGTAAAGTGGAAGAATAGTTTAGAAGATAGTGATACATGAGAGAAGATGAGCACCATCTAGAAATAGTTTCCCAATTTTTGGTTATCCTCTCAAGAGGAATCTCAAGGGGAAGGACATATGGAAGCAACACCTACATATGAGTATCTACAAAGTGTACATAGGGGATAGTTTGAAAAAACCATTAGATATATTTTCCCATATGCCCTCCAATGCCATTTCTTAGCACAAGAATGAAAATAAAGGGAAGGGGATGTTGTAAAGAAAACCTAAAATCTAGGTGAACCACTAGTTTTGTGGACCTAAACTTAATGTAGACCACACCTCAAAAGTGTGGTGGTTATTGGAAAAAATAGGAGCTCGTAGTTCTATTTTTAAACTAATGGAAACTTCTGTATGAATTTTCACATGGGAGGACAAAGCCCAAAAAAGGAAACTTCTTTTGGCATGTCGAAACATGGATCGCATATAATCAATGATTTTCTTAGATAATAAAACCTTGCTATCTTCGTAAAGTAATTGATAATGTTTAATAATTGAAGTAAATGTTGGAGTTCCATGGAATGTTCATGGAATATTTATATGAAAAGAATTGTGTATATTAAAATTTGAGGGCATTTTCAACCTAAAAGAGTTTTCCATTAATTTCTAATATGGCCTTGAATGTTCAATAATATTATGTTGCTAGTTTTATTGTTGATATTTTTTAATGCTTTTTAGTTTTTGTTTTCAATACAAAACCACACCAGATTCTTTCCTGAAAATTTTATGTGTATCTTTCTTCACTTTTCTCAATTCTATTGAATTATGTTAATATGATCTCTAGCTATTGAATAACCAATATGAATAATATTTTGAGCTAAGGACATTTAAATTAAGATTTTTTTCCAAATAGAATTTCAAAAGGTGCATTTTATTGTAAATGAATTGAAGACTAGGTAGCTTTTCATCCTAATTAATTCTATGATTATCTATGAAAAAAATCCAATTGTGCTCCTAAATTTTGATCAATGCAACCCAAAATTGATTATAAAAGAAGAAATAATGATTTGAAAAAATAATCATAGGAAAACCATGATGTGAAAAAAATACAATAAAAAGTTTTTGAAGATTAAGATGCAATCATTGTACTTTTACAAGGGATAAAATATGAATATTTGCTAAATCTAAATACTATTCCAAAACATATGATTATGAGATTAGAAATAGAAATTAATTTTCATAGTTCCTTAGAAATTGGTAATGGTATAACATCGAATTCATGATAACATTTAACTCTTTGACAAATAATGCATTGAGAACCAAAGTGTATAATATCTGTCGTTGATTACCATGAGCTTATAGTTGCACTTTCATTAAGGGTGAATTTTTGCTTTGCTTGGATTCATTCTGGTATATATGATGTACGATATCCATTTCCATGTAATCTCATTTAGAATTAATTTCTTTGCCTCAATTTCCCATATGTGGAGGTTCTTGCACTTCTTTCACGTGAACTTCACAAAAGTTGTATTGATGCATAATTTCTTCTAGACGTATAAGGATTCATAATGATAACTATATCCATGAAGATTATGTGGTGGTGGATTTTTATAGTGTAAACGAGATCATTGAACATAAAAACCTTACCCATAAGTGTAAACAATATCCTTGAATGAAAACGTTTGAATTTCAGATAAATTACTTGCATTAACAAACTCAAATATTTCTAAAGGGAAATGATTGAGAAGGGTTGGGATAATCCCAACTTGTGAATATAATAATTTCTTAGCTATGGCTTTGCGTATGTTGCCTAATTCACAACCTCTCAAAATTGATTTTGAGTGATAAGGTTGATAGCTCAGTATAGGACACCTAACATGTCACTAAGTTGCACAGATAGACTCCGGCCCCAAGGTCAAATCAGCTTGAATTATGGGCAAAAGGCTCTGACTGGAGCAACTATCTATGTTTCAGTGTTTTACAGGATTTTGGTGTCCTCTAGAGTTTTTTGGTCATTAGATGATTCCAAAGTCTTCTTGTTGTATAATTCATGGGTTTAGAAGGTTAAGGATATGGATTCTAAAGGTTACAATATGATGTATGTTTGCCTTGGTTTAGCCCTTAATTACCTTTGGAACATGCCTTGAACCTTTGGGTGAAACCCTTGGGGTATGTATTCATATGAGCTCCCAATTGAATGGTTGGAACCTTAGGCTTGATTTGTCCCAAGGTGTGGGAATCTTAGTCTTGGAAGAAACTTTTCTAGGAGCCACCTTGTGTGTACCTGAGAGAAGAATCCTCATTTGATTTAGAAGGCATGTGATAGACCTTAGGATATTACAAAGCATGTGATCACCCTTGGGAAAGTTTCCACATGAGGACCACTTGGCTGGACACTTGGCCAAACCCAAGGACATGCACCCCCTTGGCCTAGAGAAATATATATGGGTAGAGTTGGATGGGTGGAGAGATGCTCTCTCTTAGGATTGGGGTCTTGATAGTTAGATTCTTGGTAGGATATGTTGACTTTACAACATTGGTATTTATAGTTGGTCAGTTCTTCAACCATTTCACCTTTTGAAGTGTTCATCTCCTCCCCAATAAAGTTCTCCCTTTATTGCTTTCCTCATCTGAATTTTGCTAGTTTGATTTGTTTGTAGAAACATGAATGGTGTCCTCTTTGCGCAAACTTGAGGAACCTTCTAATCATATATAAGAGGGATACATTTTGGGTAAAGTGCAACACTCTTCCTTCCCCAAAGATGGTTCAATTAGAGTTTCACATAAATTAAAGCTTGTTCACAATGATGTACACGGTTCGATGTAGAAACCTTCATTTGGGAATAACCTATACTTTTTTATTTTCATTGATGAAGGTATGCATGGGTCTATCCACTAAAATCAAGGTCCGAAGTGTTTATTTTCTTTAAACAGTTCCTGGTTATGGCTTAAAATCTATTAGCATGTAAAATGGGCACCCTCCATTTTGATTGAGAGGGGAATATATGTCTTCTGAGTTTAATGCATTTTTGGATGAATGTGGGATAAACTATCAATGTAAAATATCATATAAACCTCAAGAAAATGGAGTTTTTGAGAGGAAGAATAGGTCGCTCATGGAAATGGCAAGGCGTATGGTCAAAATTTAGGCTTATCTCATAACTTATGGCTTGAGATCGTTATGTGTGTAGCATATGTACTTAATAGGCATCCCACCAAAGCATTACATTCTACCACTCCATAATAGGCTTGGCATGTTCACAAGCATCGGCCTATGAATAAACTGGACACGAATTATCTAATTAATTGGACCAAATCGAGAAGCTACATGAAACAAGGTTACAAGCACTGGCAGGCATTTATGCTGCAAAAAGACGACAAAAGGCATATTTTAATGCTCATATTAAGGATAAAAATTTGAAGGAATGAGATTTGGTCCTGGTATATACTTTAAAGAAACATGCAACGAAGCTACAAAAAAGAGGATATGGCCCCTTAGTGATCAATCGTATATCAACCAGCGGAGCCATCAGCTTAGCAACCCTAGATGGAGAGGTACTACCAAACTATTTTAAGTGGCTGTTGAGTAAAAAAGCATTTAGAGCCATTGATAGAGGAAATACTGTCAGGACTTCTAACAGCAAGAAATAGAAGAGAAGAGGATGAAAAAATACGCGAGGAAGCAAGACAGAAAGCCTTAGAACAAATAAGGAAATGGAAGGAATGGATGAGAGAGAGGGGTGAAAGGTATCGGCTAGGGGAGGAACCCATCCCAATGGCTAATTTTAGGGCCTCAAAAAACCAAGGACATCACGTGAGGCAACCTTATTTGAACTTAGGAGTGGGTATAGAGGAATACCACTTGCTAGATGCTCTCACCGATACAAGAGCAGTTGTGAGCTGCATCCGATTCTCTCTGACTCGTCAGCTCAAAGCACAATTACGTCCAACCACAACACATTTGATTGGAATATGGGGAAAGGTTACTGAATGCATAGGTGAGATTACCTTGTCATTTCACCGAGGAAATAATTCGATGCAACAAAAACTCTTAGTGTGTCATGATCAAGATTTATTGGAAGAACTTGTGTTAGGCCAAGATTGGATATATGAATATGAGGTAACTATCCAAATAGCCTTGGGCTACATCTCAGCCAAGATAGGACATTGCAAAGTGTTCAGTGTGTTAGAAGAACGACCTGTCAAAGCCAAGTGTATAGCCCCAAGAGACCAACTACTCATGCATGACTATGCGTGTGCCTCTCCCTCTACTATGGGGTACATGCATGATACAAATGAACTCAGAACACGATGGAAATCTGTTGAAGACAAACTTCTGGTAGTTTATAATGAAGATATCGACCAAATAGCAGCCATCGGCAATGAGCTTTTGACGGCCAAAGATGCACTAACAACGGCCCTTAATGAAGTCAAAGAAAAGAAAGAATGTATTGCATAGTTAGAAGCTCAAATAAGACAACAAGCAACCATCACGACACCAGTAGAGCCGCAACCAGGAAATCCTATGGACGAGGTAGAGGTACATCCTCTATCTCCCCCGATCTATCATTCACCAGTAAAAGAGTAGACGGTGGAACCTTGTGATGATCATCCCATGCCGTATACTATAGAAATAGGTCAGAAGGAATGGGCACTATTGGTGTCCCGATTGACAAAAAATTTTGAAAATGACGTAGTCAAAGTAATGAAGGAGGCCAAGATTAAAGCAAAGACTTGGATCAGATCATAAAGCCATTCAATATACCTTATGGGCTATTAAAAGAGCAAACACATTGGTATATAAGGTAGACCATGCAAAAAGATCTAGATGAGCATTTGAACTTCAAAGAAAACACCTTCACTTACACACAAGAGGAATTTGAGGCAGCACAACCCTTGTGGAGAAGAAAATTTTTGGAAAAGAATCCTACGTTGTGGGTGCACTAGCAAGCCGCACCATATTTATTACAGGTAAATCCTTCTTTTTTCCCAATGCCTCGTTGATGTGACATACAAGAATTTTTGGACGTGCAAAAAAGTGGTAAGCTCAATAAACAATGGTTGAATTACCCATTACTTCCAAGTCTTCCTCATAATTATTTACCGTCTGAAGACTACATGGTGAAATCCATCGAATTTTGGCTACATCGTTATGCGACAGTACCAGACCTCACTATAAAGATCACTAATAAAATCCTCAGTATACTTATAGTAACCAAAGTTTTTAAGCATGCAAAATATACATTTTTGAATTTCATTGGCATTAACCAAGGCACATATATCCTTATTTTTTAATCAGTTATGCCTAGTTGTCCTACAATTATGGCATATTATTCCAGACTAATGTTTTTGCTGAGTCAATACATGCAAACTTTTGAGGAAGCCTTTTTTATCGGATTTTTTGAGATCGACTCAGAGATTTTCTTAAAGATGTCAACTAATCTGAATGCCAGACTTGTGGCATATGAATTGAGCTTCTTTGCCAACCATAGACAGCCACCACATGATGGTGTAAAAGCTGAACAATGGAAGCAATTGATGATATGTGAAGCCAATATGCTTAATGAAACAGAGCAAAAGGTCTACAGGATGTACTCCCGCCGCATTCCAAAGCCTGTCGGGGATGACAGAGTTCAGGAGGGGGGTAGTGTTGAAGGAGAGTCCAGCAAAAAGAAAAGAAGAAGGAAAGCAAGAAAGAAGCTTCACTAAAGACAATATATTTGAAGACATATCTCTACACGAAGCCCCGCAGGGGCACACAACACCCATCTCTACACAGAGCCCCGCAGGGGCATACAACAGGTATTTTCATTATTTTTAGACTCTGTTTGAGCCCTCAAATAAGCCTTTGAACCTAATTTTTAACTAGGTCGAACACTAGGTCTAGACAGGGCCAAAACTAGTCAAAAAACTATAAAAAGAGCTAGAGAGCTCATTTTTGGGGAGAGTTATTTGAGGTTGGCAAGTTGAGGTTAGCAAATGAGAGAGAGAGCTTCTTGAAGAGTGCAATCGAGTTATTGAGAATCAAAGCTTCCATTGTTCCTATCTTTGTTATCTTGCTTTATGATTACATTAGTGGATGTCATATCAAGAGGTATCTTGAACCCACAAAACTTAAAACTGTTAAAGATCAAAAGTTTCAAAGCTTAATGTAGAGAGTACACACGTGGAAGCAAAATGAAAAGAAGAGTGTACTCACAAAAGAAAGAGTGTGTGAGACTCAAAATGAGTAGACCATGAAATGGGTAAACTCATGTGGATTAGAAATAATCTTCCCAGGAGCATGGAGTAGGCTCCTCAAGCTTCTAACCAAGTACAAAATGGGGCCAGAGGCCCTCCTTATATAGATTTGGGAGGGGCTCTCCAAAGTACGTCTCATGTGGGATAATTCCCCTCAAAGAAAAATGAATAAAATGGTAGAAGAAAATATCAAGGTACCCAAATACAAAGGAAATACAAGATAAAATGGAAATAAACTAGAAATGGAGTGCCTCCTAGATACAAAATGGAGATGCACTCATGTGGATGAAAAACGTAAATGATGTAGGAGCAATCATGTTGTTAACACCCCCTCTATAGCTCCATTTTGGAGCAGCTGAATGTTGCAAAGGTCCACCAAACATCGGAGCGGGACTAGAGGTGGAGCCTTTGTGAACATATCTGCTAGGTTCTCTTGAGAGGTACACTGTTGTAGAGTAATCTCCTGAGAGACAAGCTTCTCACAGATGCAGTGGTACTAGATCTCGATGTGCTTTGTCCAAGTGTGGAACACTGGATTCTTGGCAATAGCCAAGGTTAACTAGCTATCCATGTAGATGCGTGTTGGAGTAACCTGCAAAAAACCAATGTCAGATAATAAACATCGAAACTGGATGGCCTCACATGCTGCAAAGCTGGATGCTCGGTACTTGGCCTCGATGCATGATAGAGCAACTATAGGCTGCTTCTTACTTGCCCAAGAGATAGGTCTTGAGCCAAACAAGAATATGTATCCAGAAGTAGACCATCAAGAATCAGGATCACTTGCCCAATCTAAATCTGAATATCTTGATGTCAAATTTAAATATTGTTGTCACAATGAAGGTTAAAGCACTCTTAGATGTTTCAAAATGAACCCTTAGAGTGGAGATGGTGTATATACCATTTAATACAATGGTAATAAAATCATATGTGAAGATACTAGAATAGTAATTCTTTTGGAATGGTGTGAGTGCATATACCTCTCAATGTGAATGTGGCCGTTTGGACTTTGTGCCAAAATGTCATTTGGGCAAAAGGAGAAATTTAGTACATATGACATCAAAATAAAATGAAACTAGACCTCCTTAGAAAGGGAGGAGATGAACCGGTGTGACTCAAAATAGAGGTGGGGGCTATCTTTGATCTTCAGATAAATTCATGGAACTAATGTCGATGACCTCATGTGTGATATCATTTCAGCTTTCCACCAATTTCCACTAAGTATATGGTGCTAATTTCACGAAAGTGCATTGTTGCAAGTTATTTAGTAATGGAACACGAGCCTCCACAGGATGATAGACGATTATCACGCAAATTATCATGAAAGACATACTAAAAAATAATCAATATAGCCACTGGTCCCATCTTCCAGGTGGCTTATCCTCTAATTACACGAGAGATATATGAATAAGCTCACTGGCCAATTGTTCATGCCAGTTGTCCCATTTGATAAAGAGGGTCGTGGTAAGGTTTTCTTAACTGGGAGACACCCAGATGTCGGGGTCTCTTTGGTGATGCAGGTGGAAGACTTACCCAGCCTCACCATAGGAGATGTATGATAGTTGTTCATAGGTGCTCAATAAGCCTAGTTGGCTTCTATTGGGTAACTGATTATATGCAGCGGAATGAGTGATTCACTATGCACGAAGACATGTCAGTACTTGTAGTTTTATAAAATTTTGACACTGGTCATATTCTCATTTTGCAGAGGATACTCTGGCAAAATTTTTCCAGTTTTTGGGTTTTATCAACTATACAGTGGTCGTTTTACTCCTTGATACAGTTATTCATTGGTGTTCAGAATCTTCTAGCTTCATTATCATTATATTCAGTTCTCCATCATCATGGCATCAGAGGTCTCATGCACATCTGGTGGATCAAGGTCTAGTGCTAGTGTTCCAAGAAGGAGCTATAACTTGCAGGGCAAAGACCATTTTGAGATCTGAAAATTTGATGGCACAAACTTTGCTCTATGGAAGAATCAGATTAAAGATGTGATGATTCAAAGGAGGCAATGGAAGCCAGTAAATGGAATTTCAAAGAAGCCTGCTGACATGGATGAAGATGATTGGGATGAGTTAGATGAATTGGCCAGGTCTACCATTTGCTTGCACCTGGCAGATAATGTTTACTTTATCGTATTAGATTGTGAAAGTGTAGAGGAGCTTTGGAAGAAGTTATGCAATACATATAAAAAGAGATGGCATCAAAAAAAGTGTATCTGATGAGAACATTTTATGACCTTTGTATGAAGGACACAGATAGTGTTGTTGCTCATCTAAATGAGTTTGATGCTATATTCTCCGACTTACAGGCTCAAAAAATGGATATGGATAATGAACTGAAAGCAGTATTGTTGTTATGCACCTTGCCATCATCATGGGATATGTTTTGCACAACTATTAGCAACAGTGCACCTGGTGGTAAACTCGTCTATGATGACATATGTGGAGCACTCTTGAGTGAGGAGATTCGTAGAAAATCTATGGTTGGCACTTGTGAAGATGCCTATAATGTTCATGATTCTTACCAAGGAAAGAATCAGCAATGTGGCAAGAGCAAGAACAAGGAAAAGAATGGTCAACAGAATAAGAGTAGAAGTAGATCAACGAAGAGGGATATTGAATGCCATTATTTTCACAAGAAAGGAAACATGAAGAAAGACTATTATGCATTAAAGAATGCTAAAGGTAAAGGACAGAATGTTGATGGGCATGTTAAACAGTTACCTACACCATCTATTTTGACTGTGAAGATTGAAGAAATTAATTCTATTTCTAATGATGCTGATGTGTTGACACTTGATAGTACTGTGCCAACTGAGGCTCTTATGGTTGATTCTCTTTCCCACAGCTGGCTGCTAGATTCTGGTGCTTCTTTCCATGTGACACCACATAGAGAATGGTTCTCTAATTATGCAGCAAAGTCTCTTGGTATTGTGAGACTTGGTGATTCTTACCAGTATGATGTTGTGGGGATTGGAGATGTGGTTGTGTAGTTCATTGATGGTTCAAAATTTACTATGCATAATGTACACCATGTACCTCAGTTATCATGCAGTTTGATGTCAGTTGGTCAACTTGATGACCTTGGTTACAAGGTGGTCTTCTATGCTCAGTCCTTTCACATATCAAAGGGAAATTTTGTTATGCAAAAGGAAGCCAAATTGGCTCACTTTATCCTTTATTTGTATCACAGAAAGAACACTTGTTAGCTGTTACTGAACAGACTATGGCCTCTATTTGGCATGGTCGTTTGGGCCATATATCTCGTAGTGGAATGGAAAATCTTTCTCGTTCTGGCTACTTACCTGTGTTATCTTTCTCCGATTTTTCATTTTGTGAGCATTGTCAATATGGAAAGCAAACAAGAAATGTGCATAGAGGCACATTGACTCTTCAATTCAGTCTTTAGATCTCCTTCATACAGATGTGTGTGGTCCTATGCCCACTAGGTCCTCCACTATGTGTGAGAAGAGTGGTTTTTGAGGATACTAGTCCTCCAGTTAGCATGCATAAAATGTTGCACATAGGGATGTTCAAGAGAATCTCCATTCAGATCAGTCTGCACATGTTCCTGTTCAGCAACCATGGAGATGTTCTACACGTGTCTCATATCCACTTGATAGATATGTCCAAGGTATAGATTTTGTTATGCTAACAAATGCCCGTGAGCCTTCTTGCTACAAAGAGGCTATGCAGACAGAGAATCATGTCAAGTGGGAGCCTTCCATGAAGAGTGAGTTGGATTCTATTCACAAGAATGGTACTTGGGATTTAGTACCTTTTCCAAAGGGCAAGAAAGCTTTACCATGTAAATGGGTATATAAGTTGAAGTTCACATCAGATAGTGCTTTGCCAAAGTATAAAGCACGACTTGTTGCAAAGGGTTTTAGCAACAACATGGTGTTGATTTTGAGGAAATATTCTCTCCAGTGGTCAAGATGACTACATTGTGCATGTTGCTTGGATTCGTTGCAATGGAGGACTTAGAGCTAGTCCAAATGGATGTGAAAACTGCTTTCTTGCTTGGAGATCTTACAGATGAGATCTATATGGAACAACCAAAGGGTTATGTAGTTCCTGGCAAGGAAAGTCTAGTTTCTAAGCTCAGAAGAGCTTGTATGGACTTAAATAGTCCCCTAGACAATGGTACCAAAAGTTTGATGCTTTTATGGTCTCAAGGCTATTCTCGAAGTAATGAGGATCATTGTCTCTACACAAAGAGATGCTCAGATGGCAGCTTGATATGCTTGATACTTTATGTTGATGATATGTTGATTGCTTGGAAGTCCTCTTATGACTTGTCAATTCTCAAAAAGAAGTTGAAACAGACATTTGATATGAAAGATTTGGGGGATGCAAAACATATTCTTGGCATGTGGATTACTCATGATAGGAGTAAAAGATGCATATACTTGTCTCAAAGTGAGTACATATCCAAAGTACTTCACAGGTTCAACATGCAGGGTGGAAAGTCATTGAGTACACCTTGGCATAACACCTATCCCAACTAACCTTCATCCTTGTGATAATTCACTCAAAACTGAACCTTGTACAAATTCACCCACACTAACCCACCATCACTTATAATAACATTTCAACACAAGCAATGTATGCACTATTTAAATCATGTAGGTGTCTAGCGACCCACATTAGTTTTTTAAAAATCATTCCATAAACCACCTCACAAGACTCGGCTACACAGGTTACACATCCGCTATGGAAAGGGACAGCGGTCTCACTTAATTGGGATCAAAATGAAGTTCCATACTAATGTGTTATCCTTTTGTAGTAGATCATCTACACACCCATTCAGATCATCATGCAAAATGAAGGAACTTTTGAGGCTAGCCCCAACGTGCCAGTCATCAACTTTGGTAACCTATTGGTTGAATCTTACCCTACCTAATAACCCCCAAAATTTCAAGGTTTCACGGGATCAATGCCAATCGATGACCCTCTGCTAGGATGTACTGAAAATGTTCATAGCAATTCACATTGGTTCCATGGTTTAGCAGGACCCTTAGCAAACAAAAATTTTATATATGATGCCATGCTGTGTTTTGATGGCAACAAGTGGGGTAGATATCAATTTTTCTCAAGAGAATTTGAAGAGCTTCAGACTTCAGAAGAGTTAAGGCACATTTGGGCTTGGGCTTCTTTTACTAAATATTTTAGTGATCCCCTGCTAAAACCGATAGAACCCAAACAATGATTTTTATCACTTTTGTAACATATGTATCATAGAAACACCCATTTCTGTAATTAGTAGCTCCACTTTCTGGAAGCCAAGGAGTCCTCAAGCTTGAGGAGCTTAGGTAGAACAAGGATACCAATTTTGGCTATTTTTAGATCTCGTTTAGACCTCTGAATGCCCCCTAGAACCTATTTTTTAACTATGTAAGTCACTAGATGTGAAACCGATCAAAACTAGTCTAAAACTATAAATAGAGCTAGAAAGCTCATTTTTGAGGTTAGATAGTCTTCGCTTGTATGAGTTGAGTAGAGAATAGAGTTGCGCTGGTAGTAGTGATCTTGAGCAATAGAGTTTACTTTCTATCTTCCATTGTGTCTTGCTTGTCTCTTGCTTGTCTCTTGCATGTGTGTGTGAATGTGTGTGCATCTCCATGCTTCTCACCTTCAGTTTCACTTCTTCTTGCATTCACGATCTTATCACTCCTATCTCTTCCGCAGATTGACATTAAGGATTTGGATCTTCTTAACATGCTGCTTACCATTGTACTAGAGCAACAACCAACTCCACTATCTGATTATAGCTTGTGGATTCTATATATAAGTTTGTTATGTATGAGGAGACTAGTAGTGCATTATGGCAGAGACTACATGATATGTATGCGAGTCCATTGACTCATGTGGGACATAGATCACATCCACGACTTTGATGTTGGCATTGTGTTTATAAGGGCCATATTCGACGGCATTGCTTTAGGTAGATGCGACAACGAGGTCAGAGAACCTGCATAAATTGACTTTCAATGCGACAACGAGATCAGAGAACCTGCATAAATTGACTTTCAATGCGACAACGAGGTTAGAGAACCTGCATTGCTTCAGGTAGATGTGACAATGTGGCTTCCTAAGAACCAGCATAAATTGACTTTCAAATCCAATAGTGTATCTTAGATCAAGCCTTGTAACTATGAGATATATCAGACTTCCCACAATTTTCCTATACATAGTAGCATTTTCCAATGCTTCACCTGATGTACTATCCAACTTCAAATTCTGATCTAACGGTATAGAAATTGGCTTACAAACACTTTTGCAGCATACTCAATGCATATTGCCTTTGTGACATCCATATACATATTTTTGTTTTTATAAACTCATTGCCCAAGAAGTAGCGCAACACACCAAGATCTTTCATGTCAAATTTCTGCATAAGGAGTTGCTTTACCTCTTTAATGCTTGAGTCATTGTCACCTCCTACAATCAAGTCATCAACATAAATAGCCACAATTGTGATGCCATCATCACCCTTCCTTACATATAATGAATGATTTGCATCACACATAGAAAATTCGATGGTAGTCAAATAATCAAGAATCCTTTCATGCCAAGCACGAGGGGCTTGTTTAAGTCCATACAAAATCCATTTGCAACCTGCAAACATATCTGATGCAAGGTCCATCCTTTTGTTGTAGCTAATGCAACAAGTGTTCTGATAGTAGACATTTTAGCTACAAGGCTAAATGTTTCCTCATAATCAATGCCATATGTCTATGCATATCCTTTTGCCAACCATCGTGCTTTGTACCTGCTTATGCTACCATCAGCATTGTGATTTACCTTGTAAACCCACTTGCACTCTAAGGGTTTCTTTCCTTGTAGCAATGGAACCAGCTTCCATGTATCGTCTCCATAAAGTGCAGCCATCTCCTCATCCATAGCTTTTTTCCAATCTTCATTTCCAATTGCATCTTCAAAATAAGAGGGTTCAACATCTTGTATTACCTTTGTCATGTAGGCACAATGACGAGCCATGTAATTGTCATGTGTCAATTATTGCACTGAATTCCACATCCTCCTAGATCTTCTTGGTATCGGGTCACTTCTCCTTGTATCATCTGCATGTGCCTTTCTTAATCCCAGGGCAATCCAAGTTCCTCATCAAGACTCTTTTCTGAACTGCTTGAATCTCCATCAATGTCTTCAAAACCTATAGATCTTTTACTACCAGCAGAAAGCTTTTCTTTACCTTTCTTGGATGAATCTGATGAATTTGTTGGACTGAAATTTCCACACAATCTTCCACTCCATCAATTGAGTTGGAACTATTGATTGGTGATGCATCTGGTCCACTCAAAACTTGAGATTTTGCACTTGATTTTTCAATATTTTCTTTTTCATTTGAGTCAAGATTAATTCCTTCTTTGGCATCTACATAGAAGCTTGATATTTCATCAAACACCACATCTTTGTTTACCTTCACCTGTCATGTGAGTGGGTTATACCATTTATATCCCTTTCGCTCAAGGTGATATCTAATGAAATATATTTTTTTTCTTTTGGATCAAGCTTCATCCTCAACTCATCTGGAACATGTAGATATGCAATACGGCCAAAAACTTTCATATGTGATAAGTTTGGCTTTTTACCTATGAACTTCTCTTCACGTGTAACTTGATGTAGAGCAGCAATTAGAGTTTTGTTCATGATGTATACAATAGTGTGCACAGCTTATGCCCAATAACAATGAGGAAATATTCTTCTCACAAAGCTCTTGCTATTTCTGCAATATGTCTATTTTTGTGTTCAACAACACCATTCTCTTGTGTTGTGTACCTGCATGAAAAACAATGCCGAATTCCATGATGTTTAACAAAGTTGTTGAACCCTCCATCATACCTTAATGGCTAAATATACTTTCATGTCTGCTTTTCCACCATAGCCTTAAAATTTTGGAAGTGAGCGAACACCTCACTCTTCTCTTTCATGAAATATACACATACTTCTCATGTATGGTCATCAATGAAAGTAACATAAAACCTGCAACTGCCCATAGATGTGGTCTTTGCAAGACCCCAAACATTTGTATGTACTATTTCTAGCACATTCTCACTAACATGCTTGTCATGCAGAAACGATGCTCTTGAATGTTTACCAAATTGACATGATGCACATACCTTTTGCATTTCTCCAACTTTGAAATTTGGAAGTCCATTGACAATCTCCTTGGACTGCATCAATTTTAGCCTCTACAAGTTTGCATATCCAATTAATTTGTGCCAAATCTCTATGTCAGCACTGACTCTTGCACCTTTTGCAAATATGGCTACATTCATTTCAAGAATTTTCACATTTAAGGTGAACATCCTACCCACTTTCTTTCCTTTAGCAATCGATCGTCCATCCTATTTGTACTCTTCTACATATAACCCATCAGCATTGCCCCTGACTTGTAATCCCTAGTCAACCATTTTTCCAATAGAAACTAGATTCTTTGTTATATTTGGAACATGCAACACACCAGCAAGATGTTTTACCTTCTCGTCCTCCATAGACAATGATATGTTTCATGTATGCTTGATAGGGTGTGATATGTCATCACCTGTTTCAACATATGCAAACAACTAACCATTCTGCATGACTGGTCATGTGATTTGAAGCACCTGAATCAATATACCACACATTACCATTTGATTTCTAACCATCTGCAGACATCGTATTCATCACATGATGTAGAACCATGAAGAGCTTCTCAGAATCATCTACACTTGTTGTTGCATAGTTATTTTGTTGCCTTTTTTTATTTTGATTCTTCAACCTGCAATCATGTTCAAAGTGTCTAGGTTTACCACAATTCCAATATCCTTTACTTTTATTACTTGAATCATTTCTTTGGAAATTTATGTGACCTCTTTGGCTCCTCCTGCCTCAAAACTGTCCTCTACCTCTTGCATGATTTTGATGTTGACCTTGGTCTTGGTTACTGTTTCTCTTCCACTTTTGAAACCTCGACCTCTGCCTCTTCCTCTGCTAGAGTAGAATACCTGCTCAAAACTAGGTTTTCCTTGGGAGTTTGAGTTCTCACCAAGATTCTTCAATAATCAACATAGACACCATATCAAAAAAATTCAGAATATTTTCTCAGGTCTATATAGAAGTTCTGAACTGCTTATATGCAGCTCCTAAACCATGAAGGCACACTTCCACCTTATCTTTAGTTGCAATTTCCATGCCTTTGTATTGGTCTCATACAATGTGAGCAAACTATTACAAGCCTCTTTTGGAGTCTTGGCATCCTATATGTGCCCAATCATGCTATCTTGTATGTTAATAGAGAGCCAATACATTACCTTTTTTGCTCCTTGATTCCATTCCTCATATGCTCTTAACTAGTCCGTAGTTCGATTCCTATCTAGTAACTGTGAAGCATTTTCTTTCTCTCCTTTGATGTACTTCCAATAGCCTTTTCCCATCAAAAATTCGTCATTATGAATCTCCAATCATGGAAGTTGTTCTTGTCTAGCTTATCGCTCACAAGATGACTCATTTGTTGGTAGTAGTCAGGGCAGTCAAGGCCTTACAAGAGAAGGGAGCCAACGAAGGGAGTCAGAGCAAAGAGAAGGACCAAGTAGGAAAAGCAGTCAACGCAGATCCAGCAAGTAGGCCACCTAATTTAATTCCTAAACAGTGACTTGAGTCACTTCACACCATTGTAAATACCATTTTTTATTATTCCTACTCCATTTTTTGCAAGCCAAGGAGTCCTCGAGCTTGAGGAGTATTAGAAGTATTTATGTACCAATTTTCATGATTTTTAGAGCTTGTTTAAGCCTGCAAAATAGCTTAGGAACCTAATTTTTAACTAGGGTGGACACTAGGTCTCGACAAGGCCAAAACCTAGTAAAAAACTATAAAAAGAGCTAGAGAGCTCATTTTTTAGGTTAGCTTGTTAGAGTTTTGAGCTATTGTAAGAGACTTTTTGAGTAATACAAAGAACTCCATTGTTCCTCTCTTTGTTCTTGCCTTGTGTGTGTGCATGCTTGTGTGCTTCTCACTTACACACTGTGCCATCACTTGCTCATAGTCATCATATTAGTTCTCAAGTCTCCACAGATTGACAATTATGAGGTGGATCTCCTCACGTTGGTACTTTTCATTGTGCTACAATGACACCAAATTTCGTGTCGTTGCTAGGGAGAGAGCTTCAACAACGAGCATGTGATGTTGTGACATTCGGGAGTTGTAGGTAATTTCTTTACTTTTCCTTATTTTTCCCTTTCTTACTTCATCACCATCATCATCATCACCATCATCATCCTCATCATCTCCCACCTCCATCTCTCTCTTCGCTCAATTTTTAGTTTTTTGGTCATATCACCTTCCCCACCTCATTCCCCTCATTTCACTTGTGAGAGAGAGTGAGAGAGCGAATTTGTGTGTGTTGTTCTTGCATGTTTCTTGATTGTTCTTGCAGGTACAAACTTCCATAGAAATTGCATCGTGATTGACACAAAAATCGACCTTTTCGTAAAACTAAGTGCAGAAACACAATCTAGGGACCTTGCACATCACAAATCCACAAGAAAAATTCAAAAATTTTCATTTTTTGTCCATCGCGATTGACAATATCAATCACGATTGACACTGTCCATCGTGACGGACAACCTGTCCATTGCGATTGACAAATCCCGACGGGCACCTTTGTCCATCGCGACAAATGGTATCCATCACGACGGACACCCCTGTGCATCGCGATCGACACAATTTTGACAATTGATAGTGACATTCGATGAAAAACTAGTCCATCACGATGTTAGAGCCCCGATTTACACATAGGCATGCAAAGATCCTAGAAATTCAATCAATCACGATTGAGACCCCCATGATGGACTGCCTGTCCATCGTGATCGACAGCCGTCCATCACGACTGACATGTGTCCATCGTGGACTGAAAGGGGGCCTACTCAGGACAAATTCACCATACACTAGACTTTTAGATTAAATAATACATTACAACACCATAGGTAAAGTCTTCCTCATGGGGGACTTCAATGGCCACACCCATTCACATCACTGCGAGTCAAATGACATGAAGGATCCATAGATCATGAGGGGCAGAGATCTAGATGAGGAGAGAACCAATAGAGTATCAGTGGATATGGGTCAGGATACCACCATGTATGGAAGACATCTGCTTGAGCTGGGAAGTTGATGCCATCTCGTTATATATAGCGAGATGCACTACTTGAAAGGCTCGGGTGGGCTTACTTGCTTCCCTCACGGGGGAGGGAGGGTGAGAGCATGGTCGACTACATTTTGGGTACCATCTCTGAAGCTTTGCTTATTCCCTCACTTAGTATTGGATGACGCCCACTTGGTGCCGACCATACCTTATCACCATAGTTAAAAAAATTGCATGATTTCTTTAAATAAAAATCTTTAGAATCACATTCGCGATTTAAATTGTAAGTGATAATTTTAATGCATAAAATTTGCCAAAAAAATAAAGGGTTTTTATGTTTGCCGAATGGATATTGGAGTCATTTGATGCACCCAAGAGTTCTAGCCTCTTGTTCATTCATGACCGGAGAGAGAGAGAGAGAGAGATACTTTGAGATTGTCACTAGTAACTACATATATTCAGCTTGCCTCTTGAGTCTTCAGTATTTAGCATCCAACTTACCTTGAAATAGAGAGAGAGAGAGCCTTCGATTTTCAAACATCTATTTTGAGTGAGATTTCAATTTTCAGCCCTTTGCAATTTGCCCTCTTGGGCCTTGTTCTTGAGTGTTTTAGAAGTATAGTCCTAAGCCTACACTTTTTATCTTTTGATTTTTATCATCATGGGAAGAACTCCTAATTTTATTTGCAACCATGTGAAAGAGCTTGGCAAGAACACATGGCAATGCAAGTATTGCATGGGAGTTTGCACGAGCACCACATCTCGTATCAAATCTCATCTCCTTGGCTTAAACGACGGAGGCATTGGAAAATGCACTTCTATTCTTCCAAGAATTGTTGAGGAGTTAACTGCTCAGCTTCAATTGAGCGAAGGGATGGGTAATATCTCACTTGGTTCATCCTCATTGTCATATAGCAATGAGGAACAAACCAATCCCATTGATGACATTGATTGTGTCCCTAGTGTATCCAAAAGGCCACGCACCGAGAGCATTAGCTCAATAAGCATCTCTATGGATCCTAGACCCAAGATTCTAGAGAGCACTATATCTGTGAAAGGTATCGTGAGGGTGAAAATACAAAAACAATCAATGAATGAAGCAACCCGAGAGATAACGAAGCTCTTCATTGAATGTGGTATCCCATTCAATGTGGCAAACACATTTACATGGAAGAGGACCATGAAAGCTGTAAGTAGGACTGGTTATCCTTGGGAGTGTCCATTAGGACAAGTCTTACGTACCTTTGAGCTCTCCAAATAGAAAACATTAGTTGAGACAGAATTGTTGTCATTGAGGAGCTCATGGGAAAAGTATGGCTGCTCTATTCTATGTGATGGTTGGTCAGACATGAGGAAGAGGAATGTGTACAACATTCTTGTCTCCTCATGCAAGGGCACAATGTTCTTACGTGCCATACCTGCACATGCACCTGGTACAGTGGTTACTGGCCAATTCATATTTTGACATGTTCAAAAAGCCATTGAGGACATGGGGGGTGAAAATGTGGTGCAATTTGTGACCGAGAATGGTTCTAACTATGTGTCCATGGGGTGTATGGTTGAGGATATATATCCCAAAATCAAATGGACACCTTGTGCATCACATGGCTTAGATCTACTTATGGAACACACAGGGGGAATCCCATGGGTAAGATCCATCCTATATAAAGCCAAATTTATAGTGAAGTTTGTTACTAGTTGCCCAAAAGTCCTAAACATTTTCCGTGCTCACTCCTCCTTAGATTTCCAAAAACCTTCTCACCCATTTTTGTTACATGTACGTAGTCATTGATAAGAGTAGAGAATTCTCTCTTCACAAAGTTTTATCACTCGTCATGGGAGAGGATGATCTTTGGGTGAAAGGAGAGATATTGGTAGCTACTATTCAGCATGTATACACTGTGCTCCGCACTACAGATATAGAGGGTAGCACTCTTGGCCTTGTATACGAGTACATCAATTGTATATAAGATTGCATCCATCGAGTCGGTGGACTATGAGAGACAGAGTAAGATTGTTGCAATTTGCTACTAGTTTATTTTTTTATATTATGTATATCATTATCCATGATTCATACATGATGTATCATGTATGATTATAGATAATTTAGAAGTATCATCCTACCAATTTTCATAATTTTGAGACTCCGTTTGAGCCTTCAAATAAGCCCTGGAACCTAATTTTAAACTAGGTCGGACATTAGGTCTGGATAGGATCAAAACTAGTCAAAACACTATAAAAAGAGCTAGAGAGCTCATTTTTGGGGTTAGCTTGTTAGAGAGTTAGCTTCTTAGTAATTTGTGAGAGAGTTGAGCTTTTCTAAGCGAGTTCCTTTGCAATAGAATGCTTTCCATTGTTCGTCTCTTTGATCTTACCTTGAGTACATATGTGTGTATGTGCGTGCACGCTAGTGTGCTTCTCACTCACACATTTGTGCCTTCACATGCTCTCGGTCTTCATCCCAAGTCCTCACATCTCTGCAGATTGACAAGTAACGGAGGTGTTGCTTATGCTTGAGCTACACCAAATTTTGGTGTTGTTGCTTGGGAGAGAGCTTCAAGGACGAGCATTGTGATGGTAAGATCGTAGATTTTTTATGTTGGAAGGTAAAATCTTCTTGTTGTGTTGTTGTTAGTAGTTAGTTTTTGTGCACTTTTACCCCACTTTCCCATGAATTTCATTTCCTGTCATCATCTCAAACTCCAAAAATACCAAAAAAATCTATCATATTCCCTCGTTCTCTTCACTTTTCCTCATTTGCATGTGTGTGAGAGTGAGAGAGAGATTTTAGAGGTGCTTGCTCGCATTTTCTGGTTGTAGTAACATTGCAGGGCATCCTCTGGATATCACGAATCTGCAAGAAACACAGGTAAAAACTTCATTTTTCTATCAGAAATTATCGTAGAATCTAACCATCACGACTATCAGACAAGGTGGGCATTTGGTTGAAATTTGTGCATGAAAGAGGAGCTAAGGTAAGTGCTCTCACAGATCTAAATTCATATTTTTGAAATCACACATTTGGCTGACCATCGTGATGGTGACTCATCATCGTGATTGTGTCTGACCATCGTGACGGTCACTGACCGTCGTGGCAATTGGCTCACGCCATCGCAATCGTGTCACATCATCATGTGACACACCATCGCCACGGCGCCTGACAATCGCAATCGTCAGTGACCATCATGGTCCTGATCATTGTGATCTGATCATCGTGGTTAGACCATCGTTGTTCGACCATCGCGACTCTAACTCATTGTCATAGTCTGACAATCGTGACTTGACCATCATCTCGTGATCATCGCTAGTTGAACATCGTGACTTGATCATCCTGATAGTGACACACCATCGCGCCTTGATCATTGTAGCTTGACCATCGTGATTTTCCCTGATCATTGCGACTTTCAGTGATCGTCGTGGCTTGACCATCATGATCTTTGACCATCATCGTCTGATCATTGTGGGTATTCACACCATCGCGATGGTGACACACCATCGCGATGGTGACACACCATCATGATTGTGTCTGACCATCACGATGCTCAAGCAAAATGCTAAAATTAGGGATTTTTCCAAAATTTTTCAAATTTTTGAGGTTTTTTTGGCCATTAATTTTGAACTCTTGTGTGCTTGGCATAGGGCAAGGTGAGAAGCGGCCAGTATAGAGAATCCTTGGGCAAACGAGAATAGTCTCTACAAGATTCCAGGAGAACGCCAAGTTTGCGTTATTAAAACATCGAAAATCTAAGTGAAATATCGCGGGTTTGGAGAGTGACTTTGCATCTACAAGCACATAGGGGTGACAAGGAGAACATAAGGTACACATATTCACAAAATGTTTTGAATTTGGACTTCAAAAACTCTTAGTATCGCATATCATTTGTTTTGAAGTACTCCTAGATAGATCCTATTTCCCTGTTTTAACCCCTAGAACCTTGAACTTACATAACTTTCTCATACAAAATCCGTTTGTTGTGATTTTGGGTTCGTTGGAAAGCTCGTTTCGAGTACTACAAAAACATTGATTGGTTATAGTAAAATTGATATGTGGACTTTTAGATATAGTATTTTGAAGTTGACCCTCAAGTGGGGCTAGGAAACCAAGGTGACTCCAAGGAATTTGAGCAATACAAAGGGGATTTTTGGGACCAGAAGACAAAGCTTATGAACCTGAGGTTTGGTAGACACCTAGGCAAGGATAGACAAAGCATTAGATCTTATGAGGCTAGTGTCAACCATACAGCTAAGTCTTGGGCACATCAACCTAGTGGTTACCCCTATGTGCTAAGTTCGGGCACAAGTGATTCGGAAATGTCCTTTAGCATGGAAAAATCTATAGGAAGCTCAAGTATTGCCTATTTATAAACACCAGAAGGTCCCTATAAGACATAGTTGGAATACATTAGGACCAACCGATTAGTTGCATGCATCTATGAGGATGCCCTGAGGCGATCAATGGTCCAACTCAAGAATCCCGATCAACTCTTCTGACTTGAACACCCAGTGGCTAAATTCGAAGAAGGTTCATATATTGATAAGCAAGGAACTATGTATGTGGTTACGAGCTTACCAAACAGCACAAATGAGTTTAGGAATGTTATTCTCAAGAACAAGATAGGAGACGTAGAGCAAGGAGATGTAGGACGAGAACCCAAGACTCCTAGAGGTAAGTCAGCCTTGGCCAGAGTGATCACTCCAGATTGGATCCCTCAAGACAAAAAAAGCATAGAACTATTCTTGAATAGAGAAACAAAGGAAGCCTTTTGGAGATTCAAGCTAGATCAACCTAACCTAATAATCATCATCTATGAGTTCAAAGATTCAGAGATACCCAAAAAATTTGTCTATCTAGATAACACATCGGAGAGAATGTTCTTGGTAACAGAGCATGATAGGCATGCAATATACACTTGGCAAGGTGAATTGATTTTTCCTCCACCAAGATCTAGTGTTTCCCATGACCTCCAAGGAGTAGGATCATCCCAGGCCCATGAAAACCAGAGGGAAAGAGCTAGAGAGAAACCTGAGGTAAGCTTTGCACACAATGTGGGTAGAGACAGATCACAAGTGGCTTTGTTTTTAGATGGCTTGCTAAGCACCAAGTTAAGATCGTATGTGTACTTGAAAGAGCCTAGATCCATAGAAGAGTGTGTGCGGATGTGCATTGACATAGAAGACAATTTGGGTGAGGAGTTAGAATTGTCCAAACTCTATAGGGATTCTAATAGTTCTACTATTCATACTTCTAGAACCTCCACTGAGGTAGATGAGATAGCTGAACAAGTTGCCAAGAAGCTAGGAGTTCAAAATAGACAAACACCAAGGGTCACCTCATTGAAGCGATGTTATACTTGTGGAGGCGAACACATGGCTAATGTATGCCCATTGCAAAACTAGAATATGAGAGAAGTGAGAGCACCATATTGCACTATTGAGAGAAAATACACAAACCACACGGCTCAAGATTGTCCATACAATAGGCAGGCTGTCAGAAAAACATATCAACGACCTTATCAACACGGTAGGTATCAGAACCAATACCAACAACCATATTATAGGCCACCACAACAAAATCAGCCTCAGTACCAACAACAATATCAGGTACCATAAAGGCCACAACCAGTCTTAGGGAACCAATCGCTAGCTCCTACCATCATGATTCTAGTTAAGTATGCAATGGCAGAGGAGAACTTGAATAGAGCATTGGTACCAATGACCCCATGAGTCACAAAAAATGACCCTCATGCTCAGAATTCTAACTACTCCTATGAAGATAGTCCACAAGCTCATTACACAGAGTCACCAAAGCATAGTGAGGCTTATTCCTATCAATACGAGCCACCACTTATGGAACAAAATACCCCAATGTCATGTACACGAATCCTAACCCCAAGCCCCAATCGAGACAAGTAATACCACAAGCCCCTAGAGGACCTTGTTTTAGATGTGAGGGCGACCATTTCATTCGTGAATGTCCCCACTCACTGACTCCGGGACAAGGACAAAACATCACAATACAAGGCTTTTGTCTTGAGTGCGGCAAAGAACATCTTCTGAGAGATTGTCCAAGGAATCCATCTACTGTGCTCAAGGTTACACCCATTAATGTGGTAGGCTTAGTGGTGGATTCAAGTTCAAGTAGCAGTTATGTGGCTCCTAATCAGGCAGCCACTAGGGCACAAGCCTCACAACAGGCTAAACCAACTAAACAATCATAGACAAGTGAATCAGGAGAGCCTAGTAAGCAAAAAACAAGAACATGGAAGGATACCAGAGAGAAGGCCAATCACAAGTGGAATAGAAAATTAGCTGAACTAGAAGAAAGATTGAAAGACGCAAAAATAAAAATAGAAGACATTGCATCTCAAAACCCCTCGCACGCCAAAACTTCATCCACACCACCTCATCCCACCCCACCAGGCATTGTAAATAACCCGCAAATAGGGTCTATTCTCGCATATCCAACCCCACAAGGCTTGGACATGATGTTCAAGGCCTACCAGGCTCGACTTCAAGAAGGGCCAACAACTGCAAACCTAGAAAAGAGCTACCCTATAGTAGATTTAGAGATTGAACGGACAAAGATGTGCATAAAAATGGTAGAACTAGCTCAGGCTATGCTCAAGACAAATCAATTGTTCAATCAAACAAATTCTATCAAATCCGGTTTGCATTTCTAGGGCTTACTAGAAAGAATAGAGTAGCTGGTAAATAAACCTCAAGATTCTTTACCTCTACAGGCTCAACCAGTTGTTGGAAGACAAAGCTCACCACCAAGGGAAGCTTATGTTCCTAATTCTACGGATGTTGGAACACTTCTTTCAATTCAAGAGTACTCTCAAGAGTTATGCGGGAAATACAAGAAGAGAAATGGGCCAAGGAGAAGGATAATTCCCTTCCTATTCTTCAAGTTGATGATCTTCATGATCAATTTCCCCAAGACATTCCATCTATTTATGGAGACCAAGCTGAGCAACAAGAAGACAAAAGATTAGATTTTGAATCTAATTCTTTAAAAGAGCTTCCACAATTCACAGGCCCATGGGAATCTAAATCTCTTCATATCAGAGCTCCCACAATATTGGTAAGACATCAAGACTCAGTGGTTCCAAGGAACACTGATGTCGTGAAGAACACTAAAGTTCAATGTCATCTCACTTTAGAAGAGCTACTCAAAGTAAAACTTGATCTATGGAAACATATGATGAATCAAGTTTCCGAATTTGGTTCTAATGTGTCAAAAGCAGACCCTAAGCAAAGAGTACCAGAGATACCTCTAGAAAAAATAGGGGACATGAGTGAAGGAGAAGAAGGTAATACTTATCTTCCAATCACTTACCAAGATTACACCACCAAAGCTATCTTAGATTCAGGTGTTGGTGTTGCGATTGCAACCACCTCCTTGTGGAAGCAATGGGGCATTAAGACCAACTAGAATGAAGCTTCAAATGGCTTATGGCAACATTGAAAGACCTCTAGGATTGCTAGAAGGGATAACTCTAACCACTTGTGGAGTAGGGTTTGAACACACCTTTGCTATATGTGACTTTGGGAAAAATAATGTCTATGAGATGATCCTAGGAAGACCCTTCCTACGACAACTGCAAATAGTACAAGATTGGGGAACCAACTCCTTGTACTTGTAGCACTTAGGGATCACAACCAAGGTTAGTTTGAAGGATTATACATTTAGAGATGTGCCACCCCTACAGTGGAACCCTATCCACAAGGCTCAAGAAGATTCAATCTCTGTGCATTCTAAACATTCATCTGATCCATCCTGGATGCATGAAGAGACTCATTTGTGGATGTGCAAAGCCGCGGAGGAAGAGGAAAGGTGGGTAAAAGTAAGAGAAGAAGGAACTTCTCAAGGAGATAGACCGGTTAGACACCCAACCTACACTCTGATGATCTTTCCAGATGAGGAATTTGAGCCTCATGGTTGGGCAGAAATCTTAGCCACCATGGACATTGCTATCAATGAAGAACAATGGACACCTCATTGTGATGAGGAGGGTTATGATATTTCAGTATTCATGTGTTAGAGCTTGCTAGAAGAATGTTATCCTAGTTATCTCATAGAAGAATAAGAGCATGGCGATGATCTAGAGTCCATTGTGATGGATAGTTGCTTTAACTCAAAAGAGCATTATCTAGAAAACATAGGAGTATTTACCCAGAAAGAAGAAGAACCTCTCACAAGCATTAAAAAGGTAAATTCAAAGGAAGGAAGTGAAGGAGGTCAAAAGAAGAGGAAATGAAGAGCAGTGAAACAAGAAGAGGAGGAATCATTGTTTGAAGTACCAAAAATTTTCAAGAAATATGAAGTTGAAGACCGAAAAATTTTGGTACGAACGCCTAAGAGAGAGGCCATTACAGGAGAAGTGTATAACAATAAAGAAAAGACCAAAAAAATCGTAGTAACCATTGAAGAGAATGAAGAGCAATGTACGTACATAGGATAAGACCTAAGTGCAGAAGATGATTGCTTATGCCAAGCCCACCAAACATAAGCCCTACACATATAATGACACTCATGCAGCCAAAATAAAAGAAGAAATTGATACACTCATTGAAGCTGAATTTGTCTATGAGATTGAGCATACTAAATGGGTGTCCCCCAGTGTAGTGGTGCCCAAGAAGAATGGGAGTGTGTATTAACCTCAAAAAAGTTAATGCCGCTACAATTAGAGATAGCTATCTGCTTCCAATCACCAAACATTTATTGGAGCATGTTGCGGGTAAGGAAGTTTATAGCTTCCTTGATGGATTTTCAGATGACAACCAAGTAGCCATTGCCTCAAAAGATCAACACAAAACGACCTTTGCCACAGAGTGGGGAATCTTTGCATTTCATGTGATGCCATTTGGGTTCACCAATGCACTTGCAACATAAAAAAGGCTCATGTGTCATGTCTTCAAAGAGTTCTTGCGAAAGAGCTTAGAAGTATATGTGGATGATTAATGTGCTCATTCCCAAGAAAGAAGATACCACATCTCTGAGCTCAGACAGATCTTCAACAAGTGTAGAGAATATCGAGTGTGTCTAAACCCAAAAAAGTGTGTGTTCATGGTATGTCAAGGTAAAATCTTAGGTCATATTGTTTCTACGAATGGAATATCAACAGATGAGGACAAAGTACGAGCCATAGCAGAGTTGCCAAGGCTAAGGAACGTTAACGAGATACAAGCCTTTATGGGCCATTGTGGATATTATCGCACGTTTATCCACATGTATGCGATCATAACTAAACCTCTTTGTGCCTCATTGACAAATTTTGAGTGGAACAATGAATGCCAAAATTCCTTCAATGAGCTGAAATTTTTCACTAATCATCAACCTTTATTATATTTGGTCAATAGACCTTGCAATACATGACGATTAGTAAGATGGTTTCTCTTACTAATGGAATACGACTTTGAAGTTGTTGTTCGAAAAGGTAGAACCCACCTCAAGGAAGATCATCTTTCTCGCATCACTTGAAGAGAGCCACCACAAGGAGTGTTTGATGACTTAGCTCATGCCTATCTGTTCAATTTAAAAGTTGTTCCTAAATGGGCAAATAACTTGGTACCTATCCTAGCCTTCGGACCCGCAAATAAGAATGTGAAGATGAACAAAGAAGTTGTAAAATCACAAAACTATCAAATATTGGCAGGAAGCATGTACAAACAAGATACGGAGGGTGTACTAGCTTATTGTGTCGAGGACGATGAACATAGTAGTTGGTTGCAACAAGCCCATGAAGGATTGCTAGGAAAACACTATTCAAAACAACGCACATTGCAGAATCTAAAACTTTTAGGAGTGTATTGGCCTAGTACGGATAAAGAAATACACGAGTGGATTAAGAACTATCTAGTGTGCCAAGAGAGACCCCAATGGAGTATGCTACCCTTTATCACATGTCAGTAATTCCAAATTGGAGTGCTCCATTGGCAAAATTTATGAGATTGAGAACACTACCCAGTGTGGCTAGTCTAGAAAGAAAACAGAACATGGAGCAAGAGGCTCATAACTATGCCTTAGTTGGAGACAACCTATACTGAAGAGGCAAAGATGGTAACCTAAGATTGTGCGTTCACGAATCAGACTATTTGAAAATCTTAGAAACTGCACAGAGTGGTGTGGCAGGTGGACACTTTGGTCCTGATCAAGTAATTAAGACCATTCTATTCTCAGGACTTTGGTGGCCCACTCTTCATATGGACGCACATACCTATGTGAAGAAATGTGACACATGCCAACGTGCTCAATATCCGATAAGAAAAGACGAGATACCTTTGAGACCAATGATGGAAGGACATGCATTCTCGAAGTGGGGTATAGACTTTGTAGGTCCTATTAATCCCCCAGCTAGAAACTCCCATGTAGAATACATTATTGTAGCCATCCATTACCTTACAAAGTGGGTAGAGGTAAAGGCCACGACAAAGAATGATGCTCAAACAATGGCTAAGTTTTTATTTGAGAACATGTTCACCATATATGGGTTTCCAATAGAGTTAGTAAGCGATAGAGGTACACACTTCTTGAATGAAGTCATTGAAAACCTTCTCCAAGAATTCTTAGTGATACATAAGAAGGCTGCCCCTTATCATCCACAAGGTAACGAACAAGCCGAGAGCACCAATAAGATCCTCTGAAACATATTGATGAAACTGGTAAATAATAAACACTTTGATTGGGATAAACAACTTCATCATGTTGTTTGGGCTTACTAAGTTGCTTACAAAACGGTACTCAATGCTAGCCCATTTCAGATGGTCTTTGGACATAACGTTGTGCTACCATTGGACTTCCTAATACCAGCTTTAAAAGTAGCACAAGAGCATGAGTGGAATGGACACGAGTTTTCCTCTAGGATATTTGATCTAGAATGCTTAGGTGAGATGAGGCTACAAGCGACAACAAGCATCTACGCTGTATAGAAAATACAAAAGGCATACTTTGATGCACACATTAAAGATAAAGAATTGAAAGAGGGAGACTTAGTACTAGTGCATACACTAAAGCAACATGCCCGTAAATTGGAAAAGCAAGGATATGGACCTATGGTCATTAATAGAATTTCCACTAGCGGAGCAATTCAAGTGGCCACCCTAGGAGGTGACATCTTATCCAACTATATTAGTGGATGTCGAGTCAAGCTATATCAGGAACCTCTTACAGAGGATATGCTAAGGAGACTCAACACTGCTAAGAAGCGAAAAGAAGAAGAGTTAAGGGTTAGAGAAGAGGCACAAGCAGAGGCTAGAGAGCGCATTAGATGAAACAAGTTAAGGAGACAAGGCTTCGATGTCAATCCCAATGCCCCAAGATATCACATGGCCATGTGTCAAACTTCAGGTGCACTTGCTTCTCGAATAATCGATCGACATCCTTTTGTGACCATAGAGGTAGGACAAGGAAAGAATGTAAGGGCGATGAGAGTGTTGATTGACTTAGGTGCAACAAATAGTGCAGTTAGACTCTCATGCTGTCAAGATCTTCAAGTGAACATAAATCCCATAGAGGCCTATCTCATAGGGTTGGGAGGTGTGGGAAACCCTTGTTTGGGTGATGTGGAGCTTCCCTTCTACCTTCAAGTTGTCCCAATGAGAGTCAAAATGCTTGTGTGTGTGAAGATGAGGACCTTACGGAACCACTTGTATTGGGTCAAGATTGGATCTATGACCATGCAGTCAACTTAAACTTTAGAAGCCAACTTCTTCAAGTTTGGGTACAGGAACAATGCATTACATTAGAATTAGAGAACTGCATGCTCATAAATCCAAGTATCACACACTCTCTTAGTTCTTCTAAGCTTAATCTTAGAGAAGAAAATTTTGTATATGTCAACAACTCTATAATCCAGAAGGATTCAATCATGGAAGAACATACTCAAAGGCGAGCAGACCCCTCGTCTTGCGCAAAGACTAAGGCAGTCACAACAATTCAACCAAAGAAGCAAGTAAAACAAAAGAAGAGAACTCCTACATCAAATAGACAAACAAAGTTCAAGAAGAAAGAAGCTAAAGGCATGAAGCATATTTCCATACGAAAGGGAGAGCAACCACTAGATTTGCCAAAACAATTTCCATCCAGGCAAGCTAACCATGCCCGAAGGCACACCAAGCAACTAGGACAAGCTCATGCTCAAGGTGTCCGACAAATTTGGGTACCTAAGAAATTAGTTGCAGACCAACAAGCACAATTACACATGTGGGTCCCCAAAGAACTCTTACATGAACAAAGGCCTATGCTCTCCACCATTCAAAAGGTCTCAACAAAGAAGCCAAGGAGCGAAAAGGGGAAGAACCGAGCATAAAGACCAATAGAAGATAAACTCACCCCTTTGGCAAAAGTAAAAAGACAATCATCAAGGATATGGGTTCGGAAGCCAAAAGTACCAGTCAGATCCACAGAACCAAAGAAGCAACCATGCTAGATACTCAATTTAAGAAACCAGCCAAAGATGAAGAAGTCAAAAAGGACTTGTACGCAGCCCAACACAATTCTAAAATGGGTCCCGAAAATCAGTTGTCCTTTTGCCATCCAATGGATACCTCCAACCACCCCTAAGAAAGATGACATCAAGAATTACAAGTAACATCAAAAGCCTCGACAAGCGACAACCATGTGCTCCTTGCACAATCCTATCTTTTGCACCATATAGGTCATGCATTTCCAGAGTATGCATTAATATAGGGCCACATTACATGGATATGCATAGACACATTTGCGAGTCCCAGGCACAAATGCACAATGACATATGTCAACTATTTTTATTGATTCCAACATCTTTCTTCTTGTTTTGTGCCATTGTTCCTCAAAAAGAAAAACAAAAGAGAGAGAGAGAGAGCTTGTTCCCAGGTTTGAATGAGTCATGCTTAGTTGAAGGTGGAACCGTTGATTATTGGGCATTTATCAGTTTTGATAGAAGTGTGTTTTGGCTAGCAGATGATATTATTGCTACCTTACCTGGTAGATGTCAAGAACTTGGCATGAACATGGCATCCACAACTATTGTTTCCCCTTACCTTGGTAGGAGGGAAGAGTTGGACGGTCCGCAACTTGAGAGATGCTTAACTACTGTATATATGAGAGCATCCAAGGAGATATCTGCAAGGGGTAGTTCTGGTACCTTGCAAATCCTTTTACCCAATCTTGTTTGTCAAGGATTATAAAGAAATTCAATTCCCAGTATTAGGAAAATGTTGTTTTGAAGAGGGGACCGGACCATGCACTAGAAGGATCTCATCAACGCATCATCAAGATGGACATCCATCAACCACGGAAGATACGCCATTGGTCAATCACTATGATGGGAGTACAACACGAAGAGCGGAATATCGATTGACCTTTCATGGTAAGAATCCTTTACTTGGGTATCACGATAACACTCATAGATTAGGAAACCTCTTCTTCAGCGTACCCTTGAGCACTTAGTTCAAGACCCAAAATTTTTTGCACCATATGTTTTGAAATGCATTCCCCAAATAAGCATGCATAGGGCCACATTACAAGGTCGTGCACAAGGCACACCTTTTCTTCAATCCATGATCAAACACACTTACCCATTATTCATTATGGGACACAAGTACTTGGCATTATAACTCTACAACCCATAGTTAGAAGACCCATAGGACATCAAGGTTACAACATCAACCTATGAAGCAATTCACCACCGACAGCTACTCAAAATCACCATTGACAATCTCTTTTGAGCAACTCGCAGTGAGGGGGAGTGTTACCACTCAAGGTCAGGAACGAGGCATACAAACATGTCAAAGAAGTGGATTCATAAGAAGAAAGAGCAAGTAAGGAGCTCCAAGAAGTACATGTCAAATTTTCATAAGAAATCCCTATAAAAATAGTGATTCTCATCACTAAAAGTCATTGTAAATACCATTTCATATTTTTTCAACTCCATTTTGTTCAAGCTGAGGAGTCCTTGAGCTTGAGGAGTATTAGCATCCTACGAGTTTTCATAATTTTTAGACTCTATTTGAGCCTTCAAATAAGCCCTGGAACCTACTTTATAACTAGGCCAGACACTAGGTCTGGACAAGGTCAAAACTAGTCAAAAAACCATAAAAAGAGCTAGAGAGCTCATTTTTGGGGTTGGCTTGTTAGAGAGTTAGCTCCTTAGTAATTTGTGAGAGAGTTGAGCTTTTGTAAGAGAGTTCCTTTGCAATAGAAAGCTTTCCATTGTTCCTCTCTTTGATCTTGCCTTGAGTGTGTAGGTGTGTAGGTGTGTATGTGTGTGCACGCTAGTGTGCTTCTCACTCACACATTTGTGCCTTCACATGCTCTCGGTCTTCATACCAGTCTTCACGTCTCTGCGGATTGACAAGTAAAGGAGGTGTTGCTTATGCTTGAGCTGCAGCTTACATATGTTTTTTAATTTTTTAATAAAAAGAAGGGTTTATGTGACGCTGTCCAAAGTCAATGGGATCGGTTTCATAAATCAATCCATGCAGTTGCTCATATTCTTCACCCATTGTGGAGGAGTGAGGAGCAATGCACAAACGAGATTCTTGAGGATAGTTGAATTGAGTAACATCACAGGATGGACAGGTGGTGATGTAGCCCTCTTGTCTCAATTGAAGGATGAGAGAGTGCGGTTTCGTAGCACGGAGACATATTTTGGATAGCGTACGACATGACTACGAGAGGATCAGCTTTCTCCTGTCACATGGTGGGAGAAATATGGAGTTATTACTCCTATATTGGTAAGTGATTTTTTAATAAATATATCACCTTATTATCAAAGAATCAAGTTTACATAATTTGATTATGTGTGAATCATAGAGAAAACTTTCCTTGCGAATACTTTCGCAAAATTGCAATAGAGGACCTGTAGAGAGGAACTGGAGCATATGGTCTCTATTCCACACAAAAAAGAGGAATAGATTAAGCCCAGCGCAACTTGAGAAGTTAGTGTATTGCCATTGCAATCTCAAGTCGCTAGAGACTAAAGGACATAATATTGCTTCTTTATAGGTAAATAAATTCTCTGACATTTAGTCATGCATTTAAAATTTATATTTGTATTTAGTTAACTCTAATCTAAAATTTTGAAAATTTTAAATTATTGATTAATGTAAATTCTATTGATATCCGACTTGTCAAAGATATCCCTCAAATCCCTCATGATGAGAGAGCTCTTTGCCATGCTTGCGATGGAGTCTGAGAAACATGTGTGTCAGACCCATAGTCACACCCAAAGGGATAGACCTCACATAGATTTGAAGTTTAAATTATTATATACAGATAAGAATATTTTTCATTCTACATTATTGTTTCTAAATTCTAATATATTGTTTTATGAAAATATTGTGTTACGTGTAGATATTGTGTTACATATAGATGATCCATCATTGCCATCTACTAGTCGACCAGAAAAGTATTATTCGAGATGAGGTGGACAAGGTCGTGGACAATGTGGTTGGACATCTATTATTTGCAATATTGGTGGCCCTGGGACTTCTACAGAGCATGCACATGATTAGGAGGAATTATTAGCCTCGTCTTCTAGCAGAGATGGTCTTGGCCCAGATGCTATAGCGATTGCATCTCTATTTGGACATTCAGAGTCAGATAGTACATCATCATGGGCTAGTACATTTGATGAGAATCCCATATATGATGACTCCATGGATGACATTGGGGAGCCATGATTCATCTTAGATTATAATTTTGACAGTCTCCAATCACCAGTGACTTAGTGATATTGTAGTTTTTGATAGTGATCATTCTATGCTTTTTTTATGACATTACCACTTATTATATGGTTTTTGTACCATCAGCTATTCATGTATATCTTTTACTTTTCATCATTTATGTAATGAAATATCATTGATTACTATCTCATTTATGGTGTAATTTGTATATTGCAATTTGCAATGTGGATATGAGATTCATGATTTATCATTTATTTAATTTCTATGATGTAACTTGTATAGTAATAGGTATGATGTATCAATGCATGTGTCACTAGTTAGTAGTAAGTTGTAACTACTAACTAGTAACTACGATCGTGGCTTATCAATGTAATGATGTAATGGGAAGGGGTTCTAATCTCTAGACTAGGTATTTTGTGTGTTTTTGGCACTAAAATGTATACATGAGTTGAATAGGGATTGTGCATACTCAAATATAAGAAAAAATAAAAATCTCTCTTAATGAATAGAAACCTTGATTTTTTTTTTTACCTCTACGATTTAAACCATTTAAATCCTGATTTGAATCTACGATTTAAATCTCTCTTTTGTACTATGGTTATCACATTCACACTTTCATCTTCTATTCCACTAGACCCTTACTCATTGAGCCATGCACCATGATACACTTTACACACGAGCTCTCACATGTTTATGCACACCACTTACATGCTCGCCTACTTTCCCTCGATCCACTATCACCCCTGGCCACACTCAAGTCAAAGATCTCCACCATCCTATATGACTCAACTCTACATAATATTCCACACCACACACATACACACCTTCCACGCACAAGATCCATGCCCCAAAACCTTTGGTATGACACTAATCGTCGAGAGCTAAGGAAGCATCTAAAGATCTTAGAGCACTTAGGGGATATTACACACAAACAGGCACAACACCACATGCAAAGCCTTACCTGCTACAAATAGTGGGAATGAGAGGAGAGATAGTACTTGGATATCTGCGACTTGCTCATGTGTCGGGACAATGCAGTGGCGTGGCATTCGAGACCCGAGCGCTTGGCATAGCTATGCACAAAGCCTATACCAGATCTCAAAAAAGCCCCATATTCCAAGGCAACAAAGCTCACACCCCACTACCTCTGACTTCTTCACATCGACTATGGTGAGCTGCGCCATTGCTCATCTATAGCATGGCAAGGCACATGACTAGTTCGGTATACAGGCATAGCATCTCATATATGGGAGCATGACTTTATCACCACTCATTGCCCACCTTTTCAGCCGTGCATTGGTTAAAGGGTTTTCACACTCGTGGACCAAGCACACCATTGTGCCCATCCATAAGTCAAGTGATACTATGGATCCAACCACATATAGGACGATCATGATTGGCCCCATACTAGTCAAGTTATATGGGACAATGCTAGAGATAGAGTTGAGCACCTTCACTGAGAGGATGGGCCTTAGGGCTTCTCAACAAGTAGGGTTCTGATGAGAGTTCTCTACCATAGAGCACAGTCGACTACATTTTGGGTACCACCTCTTGGGCTTCACTCATCCCCTCACTTAGTATTGGACGACGTCCACTTGGTGCTGACCATACATTTAACACACTCACACTCTCATCTCCGATTGCATTAGACCCTCCCCCACCCACTGAGACACATACCACGATACACTTCACACACGAGCTCTCACACGTTTATGCACACCATTTACACACCCCCTACTCTCTCTTGATCCACTCTCACCTTTGGACACACATCACAGATCACCACCATCGTACAGGACTCAGCTCTCTGCATCTTCCCACACCGCATACGTATGCACCCTCCACGCACAGGATCCATGCCCCAGAACCGCTGGTATGATGCAGATTGTCGTGAGTTGCGGAAGCACCTACAGATTTTAGAGCATAGGGGAGATTTTACACACACACAGGCACAGCGTCGCATGCAAAGCCTTACTCGCCGCAAACGGCGAGATTGGAAGGAGAGACAGTATTGGGATATTTACCATCTGCTCATGAGTCGAGACAGTGGAGTGGCATGGTGACATTTGAGAGAGAGGAGACAACAGACACCTATCCGAGACCCAAGCACTTGGCATAGCTATGCATGGAGTCTATACGAGATCCCAGACCAGCCCCCCATTCCCAGATCGAGACCTCACGTCCTACTACCTCTGACTTCTTCACACCCACTATGGTGGGACGCGCTATTGCCCGGCTACAGCATGGCAAGGCCGATGACCATTTCGGTTTACAGGCAGAGCATCTCATCTATGGAGGCACGACTCTCGCACCGCTCATTGCACACCTCTTCAACCGTGCATTGGTTGAAGGGTTCCCGGACTCATGGACTGCGCACACCATAGTGCCCATTCATAAGTCACGAGATACTATGGATCCAGCTACATACGGGACGATCATGATTGGCCCTATATTGCCCAAGTTACATGGGGCAGTACTAGAGACAGAGTTGAGTACTCTCCCTGAGAGGAAGGGTATCAGGGCTCCAAGACAGGCAGGTTTCAGACGAGATGACTCTACTATTGACCACATCTTCACTCTGAGATGCCTTATTGACCAGGCAAGGGTGAGGAAGAGGAGATTATATTGTTGCTTTGTGGACTTCCGCAAAGCATTTGACACTGTTCCCAGGGACCGACTCTTCAGACGATTACTTGATATCGGAGCTCCGGAGGAGATGATATGGGGGATCTACGCTTTATACGAGACAGTATCTGGTAGAGTCAGATGTCCAAGGGGCTTATCTGATCCACTTGCTAGCACTATCGGGGTGAAGCAAGGATGCCCTCTTTCACCCACCCTCTTTGGTCTCTACATTGATGAGATAGTGGACTTCATATATCAGCAGGGGGGAGATGGCATTGAGGTATAGGGGTCCACTGTCCATATTCTTTTATATGCTGATGATATTGTATTGGTTTCAGAGTCTGCAAAAGGTCTACAGCATCATCTACATGGCCTAGATGACTTTTGCAGATACAGAGGGTTATCTGTGAACCTTGGTAAAACCAAGGTCATGATCTTTCATACATCAGCACAAGTACGCAGACATAGTTTCTTCACAGCAGCAGGTGGACCGATTGAGGTGGTCGGATCGTATGTTTACTTGGGAGTGACATTTACAGCAGCATCAGGGGTCTTCTCTATGTCTCAGGCAGCCAGTGACCGCACCACACGTGGGTACGCAGCACTGGCTTTGATGGAGAGACAGTGCCACCAGGCATACTTTGAGGAGCCCCGCACAAAGGGGTGGCTCTTTGACACTTTGGTTACGCCAGCGCTCATGTATGGGGCAGCCATATGGGGGCCGGGATTAGCTACATCAGTATGGACAGCATTAGAGAGGCCACAGATCCTCATGATTGCCAAACTTATCCGCAGCAAGCCTTCAGTACCACATGATATCATTAGAGCAGAGCTCGCTGCACCACCGATGCTAGTTGAGGCACTATTCCAGACAGTATGCTTATTACACAGACTTCGGAGCATGGATACAGAGCGCATTGCCTATCGTGCTTTCCAGGCATCACGTGATATGGCATTAGCTGGCGACACCTCCTCATGGTATGCACAGACACGAGACTTGCTGGCCCACCATGGCTTTGACATAGACAGGCTACCACCACTACAGTACGACTCACATGCACCCACCTACTCGCTCTGTCATCAAGAGAGGAATAGGTTCATTCGTCAGGAGATATGGCATACATACATACAGAGGACATGGGTGAGCACTAGGGATACATTGCCACCGAAAATGCTCTATTACCACGAGCATTTTCTACATATATCGGACGCAGGCTTCATCGAGATTCCGAGATACATGCAGACATACCTTCCCCACCACCTCCGAGTCGTCATTGGGCAGCTCCGGGTCTCATCACATCAGCTCGAGATTGAGAGGGGTCGGTCCAGGGGAGTCCCCCGTGAGGAGAGGTGGTGCCGAGTATGCCAGACAGAGGTAGAGAGTGAGGACCATTTTGTTATCAGATGCCAAGCATACTTAGACCTACGAGCACAGTTCCAGCTAGAGGAGTCACTCCAGCTTTTCATGACTATAGAAGACCAGCGACGCTTGGGGCGCTTCCTCATAGCAGCATACGAGAGGCGAGAGCGGTCACTACAGCCCACACATCAGCCACGGGGGAGTATCCAGCAGACCATTACACAGTTCTTTCAGCGAGCTGAGCTACAGCGGAGAGGGCCTTCTATTGGGCTCACACTCCACCAGGCAGCAGCACAGAGAGCACGACGCTGACCACGCATGGTAGGATATCGTCGACCGCGACTATATCAACAGGATATCTCATGCATCACGACAGCCTACGACCACATGATGGAGCATAGGCGTACTACCACCCCCTAGGTTGTCTTCCTTCAGGAGGCACTCAGACCACCACCGATGTACCCATACTACACCCACCTCCCCCCATCACCAGTAGCTAGGGTTTTTCACTCACTCATATTATGGATCCCCATGTATTAGGTGGCCACTATCTGCTGAGCCAGAGCCACGTCTCCCCACGCTTTCACCAGCCCTAGATAGGTTTGTGTTTATTTCATTTCATTTTCTACACATGGTTACTACACTTGTACATGGTTTTTGTCTCATAGGCCAAGTTTGGCCTCCAGAAGACGTTAATATGACTTTCTCTCTCTCTCTCTCTCTCTCTCTCTCTCTCTCTCTCTCTCTCTCTCTCTCTCTCTCTCTCTCTCTCTCTCTCTCTCTCTCTCTCTCTCTCTCTCTCTCTCTCTCTCTCTCTCTCTCTCTCTCTCTCTCTCTCTCTCTCTCTCTCTCTCTCTCTCTCTCTCTCTCTCTCCCCCCCCCCCTTCCCTCCCTCCCTCCCTCCCTCCCTCCTAGAGACAGAGACTCACCATACACAGCGCTTTCAGAGGGGATACTACATTACAGCACACTAGGTGAAGTCTTCCTTATGGGGGACTTCAATGGCCGCACTCAGCCACATCAATGCAAGGCATATGACATGGATCACCCACATCTCATGAGGGTCAAAGACCCAGATGAGATGAGCACCAGCAGAGTATCGGCTACGGCAGACATCTACTCGAGCTAGGCAGCCGACACCATCTCGTTATATATAACAGGATGAATCATTGGCCAGGTTCGGGCGGATTTACTTGCTTCCCTCACGGGGGAGGTGAGAGCACAGTCGACTACATTTTGGGTACCACCTCTGGAGCTTCACTCATCCCCTCACTTAGTATTGGATGACGTTCACTTGGTGCTGACCATACATTTATCACACTCACACTCTCATCTCTGATTCCATTAGACCCTCCCTCACCCACTAAGACACATACAACGATACACTTCACACACGAGCTCTCACACGTTGATGCACACCATTTACACACCCGCCTACTCTCCCTCGATCCACACTCACCTTTGGACACACTTACATCACAGATCACCACCATCCTACACGACTCAGCTCTCCACAGCTTCCCATACCACAAACATATGCACCCTCCACGCACAAGATCCATGCCCCAGAACCGTTGGTATGATGCAGATTGTTGTGAGCTACGGAAGCACCTACGGATTTTAGAGCATAGGGGAGATATTACACACACACAGGCACTGCGTCGCATGCAGAGCCTTACTCGCCGCAAACGGCGAGATTGGGAGGAGAGACAGTATTGGGATATTTACCATTTGCTCATTAGTCAAGACAGTGGAGTGGCAAGGCAACATTTGAGAGAGAGGAGAAAGCAGACACCTATCCGAGAGCCGAGCACTTGGCATAGATATGCACGGAGTCTATATGAGATCCAAGACCAGCCCCCCATTCCCAGACTGCAGAGCTCACATCCCACTACCTCTGACTTCTTCACACCCACTATGGTGGGACGCGCTATTGCCCGACTACAACATGGCAGGGCCCATGACCATTTCGGTTTACAGGCAGAGCACCTCATCTATGGAGGCACGACTCTCGCACCGCTCATTGCCAACCTCTTCAACCGTGCATTGTTGAAGGGTTCCCGGACTCATGGACTAAGCACACCCTAGTGCCCATTCATAAGTCAGGTGATACTATGGATCCAGCTATGGGGGATCTACACCTTATAAAAGAGAGTATCTAGTAGAGTCAGATGCCCAGGGGGCTTATCTGATCCACTTGCTAGCACTATCGGGGTCAAGCAAGGATGCCCTCTTTCACCCATCCTCTTTGGTCTCTACATTGATGAGATAGTGGACTTCATACAGCAGCAGGGGGGAGATGGCATTGAGGTATGGGGAGCCATTGTCCATATTCCTTTATACGCTGATGATATTGTATTGGTTTCAGAGTCTACACAAGGTCTACAGCATCATCTACATGGCCTAGATAACTTTTGCAGACACAGAGGGTTATCTGTGAACCTTGGTAAAACCAAGGCCATGATCTTTCATACATCTGCACAGATACGCAGACATAGTTTGTTCACAGCGGAAGGTGGACCGATCGATGTGGTCGGATCATATGTTTACTTCAAAGTGACATTTACAACAGCATCACGGGTCTTCTCTATGTCTCAGGCAGCTCGTGACCGAATCACACGTGGGTACGCAGCACTAGCTTTGATGGAGAGACAGTGCCACCATGCATATTTTCAGGAGCCCCGTACAAAGGGGTGGCTCTTTGACACTTTAGTTACGCAAGCGCTCATGTATGGGGCAGCCATATGGGGGCCGGGATTAGCTACATCAATATGGACAGCATTAGAGAGGCCACAAATCCTCATGATTGCAAGACTTATCCGCAGCAAGCCTTCAGTACCACATGATATCATTAGAGAAGAGCTCGCTACACCACCGATGCTAGTTGAGGCACTGTTCCAGACAGTATGCCTATTACATAGACTTCGGAGCATGGATACAGAGCGCATTGCTTATCGTGCTTTCCAGGCATCACGTGATATGGCATTAGGAGGCGACACCTCCTCATGGTATGCACAAACACAAGACTGGCTGGCCCACCATGGCTTTGCCATAGACAGGCTACCACCACTACAGTACGACTCACATGCACCCACCTACTCGCTCTCTCATCAAGAGAGGAATAGGGTCATTCGTCAGGAGATATGGCATACATACATACAGAGGACATGGGTGAGCCCTAGGGATACATTGCCACCGAAAATGCTCTATTACCGCGAGCATTTTCTACATATATCGGACACGGGCTTCATCGAGATCCCGAGATACATGCAAACATACCTTCCCCACCACCTCCGAGTCGTCATTGGGCAGCTCTGGGTCTCATCACATCAGCTCGAGATTGAGAGGGGTCCGTCCAGGGGAGTCCCCCATGAGGAGAGGTGGTGCCCAGTATGCCAGACAGAGGTAGAGAGTGAGGAGCATTTTGTTATCAGATGCCGAGCATACTTAGACCTACGAGCACAGTTCCAGCTAGAGAAGTCACTCCAATTGTGCATGACTATGGGAGACCAGCGACGCTTGGGGCGCTTCCTCGCAGCAGCATACGAGAGGTGAGAGTGGTCACTACAGCCCACACATCAGCCACGGGTGAGTACCCAGCAGACCATTACCCAGTTCTTTCAGCGAGTAGAGCTACATCAGAGAGGTCCTTCTATAGGGCTCACACTCCACCAGGTAGCAGCACATAGAGCACGACGCCAACCACGCATGGTAGGATATCGTTGACCGCGACTATATCAGGAGGATATCACGCATCAGGACATCCTACGACCACATGATGGAGCATAGGTGTACCACCACCCCCTGGGTTGTCTTCCTTCAGGAGGCACTCAAACCACCACCGATGTACCACATACTACACCCACCTCCCCCCATCACCAGTAGCTAGGGTGTTTTGCTCACTCATATTATGGATCCCCCTGTATTAGGTGGCCACTATCTGCTGAGTCAGAGCCACTTCTCCCCAGCCTTTTACCAGCCCTAGATAGCTTTGTGTTTATTTCATTTCATTTTCTACACATGGTTACTACACTTGTACATGGCTTTTGTCTCATAGGCCAAGTTTGGACTCCAAAAGACGTTAATATGACTCTCTCTCTCTCTCTCTCTCTCTCTCTCTCTCTCTCTCTCTCTCTCTCTCTCTCTCTCTCTCTCTCTCTCTCTCTCTCTCTCTCTCTCTCTCTCTCTCTCTCTCTCTCTCTCTCTGAGAGAGTGGCCATTGGGCAGCTCAGAGTATCATCACACCAGCTCGAGATTGAGATTGGGCGCACCACACATACCCCCAGGGATGAGCGATTATGCAGGATAAGTAGAGAGGAGGTGGAGGACGAGGAGCACTACACATGTAGATGCCACGCATATGAGGACATCAGAGACCGCTACCCACAGCTCTTCAGGGGGCCTAGAGAGATCAGGGCTTTATTGGGGACAGAGGACCAGCGCCCTCTAGGTCGTTTCCTAGTAGAGCTCCAGCACCACCGCGCATCACTCCTCCAGCAGCAGATGGAGATACACCTGGCCCCCCCCCCTCAGACTCATATTACAGATTTTTTCAGACCCACATACACTCGAGGGCCCAGTTCGATGCGGGGTGTCACATTACACAGAGTAGAGGAGCTTAGACGACAGCGTCGACGACCGAGACCCCCTGTCCGGAGAGCTCGTCCACATCAGAGAGAGATTCAGGCGATTCACGCACGCCATGACATGGAGATACAGAGACGTCAGCAGCGCACCCCTATCGATTTGGACGCCCAGAGCATTTTGAGGATCGCCATGATGCCTTACCCACCGATGCATTATATCCTACACCCACTCCAGGCATTTAGGGGGTTGTGACACCATCGAGCCTCCCCTCCCTATGCATATCATGTTTGTATCTCACCCATTGAGCATATAGAGTGCATACCCATAGCACCCCACACCCTTGATGCCAGCTACTATCCCTCCTTTTATACCTGTTTGTAGTACTCACACTTTATTTTCGTTTTGGATCACAGTGGATTGGATCATACTGATGTATATGTTTTGTCTCATAGGCCGATTTTGGCCTCTAATAGACGTTAAAAAGTCTTTCTTTCTTTCTTTCTCTCTCTCTCTCTCTCTCTCTCTCTCTCTCTCTCTCTCTCTCTCTCTCTCTCTCTCTCTCTCTCTCTCTCTCTCTCTCTCTCTCTCTCTCTCTCTCTCTCTCTCTCTCTCTCTCTCTCTCTCTGTGTGTGACAAACTGACGCTCTGACAGACTGACTCCCTAACGCTCTGACGGACTGACGCTCTGACACTCTGACGGACTGACACTCTGACACTCTGACGCAACTGGTAAACTGATGCGATCTGGCGCACTGATGTAGACGAGCTGACACCATCTCACGGAGATCTCAAGCAAGAACTGAAGGCGATTTGATGCAAAAACTGATTGCAAACGAACTGAACTCAAAATGGCAGTGACCAAGTCTCTTTCTCCTTCACTTTTGGTTCAGAAACCCTAATCTACAGAAACCCTAATCGAAAGAACAGAGGAAGAGGCAGCTAACCCTACTTGAAATGGCAAGGTTAGAAAAGAAAGAGGTCGAAGAGATGATCAGTAAAGCTACCAGAGAAATAAAAAAAGAAGCTGACAAAGCATTAAATCAAAAAATGAGAAGAGCTTTTGAGAAAATCAAAGCCTTGGAAGATCAAATCAAAGACATCAAAGAGGAACGAGACGAATTGAAGGCTGAAACCCACTGCCTTCAAGAAGAAACTATTCAGTTGAAAATCTCCAAGATTAAAGAGGAAGGAGAGATCTCTCAGGTGGAAGAACTCAAGGAAGAACTCAAAAAAGAATTCAAATCAGAAGGGGAATCCACTCGAGAGACATGGGTGGAGGTAGTTCACAAGAGGATCAAGAAAGAAGTCAGTGAGGATGCACGGAAGGGAGAGCTTTCTAGAGTCCAGGATACCCTCGAGGAAGAGAGGCTTCGACACACACGTCGATTACATGTATGGATTACGGGACTCTCAGAAGGCACGTCACCGGAGGCAGATGCCACTGACATTTGCCGACGCTTGGGATACGAGAGCATGCCTTTCACAGGGGCATGGAGGGTTGGTAGAGACATGTCCCGACCACGAGCACTCATCCTCCGTATGAGCTCTGAGGATACACGTAGTGCCTTCTTCCAACGACGACCAGTACTGCGTGAACTACCGGGAGGAGCTTTATATATAGACGAGGACCTCACGAGGATGTAGATAGAGCACCGCCGAACATGTATGCCACATATTATCGAGGCCAGACGAGAGGGAAAGAAGGCTTTCTATCGAGACGGTAAAGTCTTCATCGACGGACGCCCTATCAAATAGGGATAGGCGGCCTATGAGGCAACACCACATCACGAGTCACCACTCAGAGGAGCAGTGTGGAACTGCAACGGAGCACTTTGAACACGACCAGACCGCTTGGAAGAGATCTTAGACACTCATGACTTTGCTTGCATCACAGAGACCCACGAGAGCCCAGAGAGAGGCCTACCTCGCATTGCAGGTTTTCATTGGGAATCTGCATTCAGGACCACGACGAGACAGAGTACAGCAAGAGGGTCAAGGGGTGTCGCCATCATATTTAGACCGGAGATACAGAGCCGGATCCATATCGTAGGAAGAGATGAGGAGGCACGATACATGTGGGTCCGCATGGAGATAGCACCGGAGAGCTTGGTTTACATTGCCATATGCTACTTCCCACCAGGCGGATCCCGATACGCAGGACAAGACCTTGGGGGACCGAGCCGAGACAGAGACTCACCGTACACAGCTCTTTCGGATCAGATACTACATTACAGCACCCTGGGTGAAGTCTTCCTTATGGGAGACTTCAATGGCCGTACCCGGTCACGTCAATGCGAGGTATATGACATGGACCATCCACATCTCATGAGGGGCATAGATCCGGATGAGACGAGCACCAGTAGAGTATCAGCAGATATGGGTCACGACACCACTGGGTATGGAAGACATTTGCTTGAGCTAGGAAGCAGACACCATCTCGTTATATATAACGGGATGCATCGCTGGCCAGGCTCGTGCGGACTTACTTGCTTCCCGCACGGGGGGGGGGGGGGGGGGGGGGGGGGGGAGAGCACGGTCGACTACATTCTGGGTACCATCTCTGGAGCTTCACTTATCCCCTCACTTAGTATTGGACTACGCCCACTTGGTGCTGACCATACGTTTATCACATTCACACTTTCATCTCCTATTCCACTAGGCCCTCCCTCATTCATTGAGCCACACACCACGATACACTTCACACACGAGCTCTCACACGTTTATGCACACCACTTACACACCAGACTACTCTCCCTTGATCCATTCTCACCTTTGGATACACTTACATCACAGATCACCACCATCCTTCATGACTCGGCTATCCACAACTTTCCACATCGCATACATACACATCCTCCACGCACAGGATCCATGCCCCAAAACAGTTGGTATGATGCAGGCTGTTGGGAACTAAGGAAGCATCTACGGATTTTAGAGCTTAGAAGCGGCGGGAATGGGAGGAGAGACAGTACTAGGATATCTATCATTTGCTCATGAGTCGGGATAGTGCAGTGGCATGGCGACATTTGAGGGAGAGGAGACAGCAGACACCCATTCGAGATTTGAGCATTTGGCATAGCTATGCACAGAGCCTATACCAGATTCCAGACCAGCCCCCCATTCCAAGGCCGGAGAGCTCACGCCCCACTATCTCTTACTTCTTCACACTAACTATGGTGAGCCGCGCTATTTCCCATTTACATCATGGCAGAGCGCATGACCAGTTCAGTTTACAGGCAGAGCATCTCATCTATGGATGTACGACTCTCGCACCTCTCATTGCCCACCTCTTCAACCGCGCACTGGTTGAAGGGTTCCCTGACTCGTGGACTGAGCACACCATAGTGCCCAATCATAAGTCAGGCGACGTTATGGATCCAGCTACATATCGGATGATCATGATTGGCCCCATATTGGCCAAGTTATATGGGGCAGTGCTAGAGACAGAGTTGAGCACTCTCGCCGAGACGAAGGGTATCAGAGCTCAAGGACAGGCAGGTTTTAGACGAGACTACTCTACCATTGACCACATCTTCACTCTTAGATGTCTGATCGACCAGGCCAGAGTGAGGAAGAGGAGATTATACTTCTGCTTTGTGGACTTCCGCAAAGCCTTCCACACAGTTCCCAGGGAGCGGCTCTTTAGACGTCTACTCGATATCGGAGCTCCAGATGAGATGATATGGGGGATCTACGCTTTATATGAGAGAGTATCTGGTAGAGTCAGATGTCCAGGTGGCTTATCCCACTCACTTGCTAGCACCATCGGGGTGAAGCAAGGGTGTCCTCTTTCACCCACCCTCTTTGGTCTATACATTGATGAGATAGTGGATTTCATACGACAGCAGGGAGGGGAGGGCGTTGAGGTACGAGGAACCACTGTTCATATTCTTTTATATGCTGATGATATTGTGTTGGTTTCAGAGTCCGGAGAAGGTCTACAGCACCACCTACGCGGCCTAGACGACTTTTGCATACATAGAGGGCTATTTGTGAACCTTGGTAAAACCAAGGTTATGATTTTTCATACATCAGCTCAGGTGAGGAGACAGAGTTCTTTCAAAGCAGCAGGCGGACCGATTGAGGTAGTCGGGTCATATGTCTATCTTGGAGTGACATTCACAACAGCTTCTGGGGTCTTCTCTATGTCTCAGGCAGCCAGGGACCGCATCACACGTGGATACGCAGCACTAGCCTTGATGGAGAGACAGTGCCACCAGGCGCACTTTCAGGAGCCTCGTACAAAGGGGTGGCTCTTCGACACTTTGGTTACACCAGCACTCATGTATGGGGCAGCCATATGGGGGCCCGGATTAGTTACATCGGCATGGACAGCATTGGAGAGGCCACAGATTCTCATGATTGCGAGACTCATCCGAAGCAAGCCTTCGGTACCACATGATATTATCAGAGCACAGCTAGCAGCACCACCGATGCTAGTAGAGGCATTGTTCCAGACATTATGCCTATTACACAGGATCCGGAGCATGGACACAGAGCGCATCACTTATCGAGCTTTCAAGGAGTCACGTGACATGGCATTAGCAGGAGACACCTCCTCATGGTGCGCACAGACACGAGATTGGTTGGCCCATGGGATTGACATCGACAGACTACCACCACTGCAGTATGACTTACAGGCTCCCACCTATTCCCTCTCCCACCAGGAGAGGAATTGGGTCATTTGATAGGAGATATGGCATACATACATACAGAGGACATGGATTAGCCCCAAGGATACATTGCCACCGAAAATGCTCCACTACCGCGAGCATTTTCTACAGATCTCAGACCAGGGCTTCATTGAGACTCCACGATACATGCAGACATACCTACCACACCACCTCCCAGTCATCATTGGGCAGCTTCGAGTTTCGTCACATCGACTCAAGATCGAGAGTAGTCGGACCAGGGGAGTCCCTAGAGAGGAGAGGTGGTGCCCAGTATGCCATACAGAGATAGAGAGTGAGGAGCACTTTGTTACCAGATGCCGAGCATACTCAGATCTACGAGCACAGTTCCACATACAGGAGTCACTACAGTTGTGCATGACCACGGGAGACCAACGGAGGCTGGAACGTTTCCTCAGTGCGGCATATGAGAGACAAGAGCAGTCGATACAGCCCACACATCACACACGGGTGAGTACCCAAAGACCATTACTCAGTTCTTTCAGCGAGATGGGCTACATAAGAGGGGCCCACCTACTAGAGGCATAGGGCTCACGCTCCAGCAAGCAGCGGCACAAAGAGTGCGACGTCGACCACATAGGGCTGGATTCAGACGACCACGACTATACCAGGAGGATATCTCACGCATCATGATAGCCCATGACCACATGATGTAGCACAGGCGCACCATCACCACCTCGGTAGCCTTCCTTCCGGAGGCACTCACACCGTCACCGATGTACCACATACTCCACCCACCTCCACTCATTATATGTAGTTAGGATATACATATTCACTCCTATGATGGGACCCCCATGTATTAGGTGGCCATGTATTAGGTGGCCATTATCTGCAGAGTCAGAGCCACATCTCCTCCCACACCACTACATTATCCCCACTACCTCTCCATCACTCGATACACTATCTTGGGGTTATTTCGAGACTTTTTCAGCCTACACAGTTTTGTGTAGCGAGTACGATTCCATTTTATTTCTACACAAGAGTTACTACAGTTGTACATGGTTTTGTCTCATAGGCCAAGTTTGGCCTTCAGAAGACGTTAATATCTCTCTCTCTCTCTCTCTCTCTCTCTCTCTCTCTCTCTCTCTCTCTCTCTCTCTCTCTCTCTCTCTCTCTCTCTCTCTCTCTCTCTCTCTCTCTCTCTCTCTCTCTCTCTCTCTCTCTCTCTCTCTCTCTCTCTCTCTCTCTCTCTCTCTCTCTCTCTCTCTCTCTCTCTCCCTCCCTCTCTCCCCCCCCCTCCTTCTCTCTGAGATGTTCTCAAATGGGTGCGACTGTAAATCGATAGGTCTTCGATGTATATGATGAGGAACAGATCGAGCATGTCTAGGAAGCCATCATTCATCTCGCAGCAAAAGGTGGCGAGGGCACTTGTGGCCCCCTTGGGGGGAAGGGGCCTTGAGAGAGGCGGGGGGAGGCAAGGGGGTGACCCTTGCTTGAGAGGGTGGGAGGGAGGTGAAGGAGCTCACATGATGTCAAAGAACTTCCCACGGATGGGCCCAAGACGTTAGATGGCGCTACCAGCACTGGTGTGACAGTCTGCCCGTCCAAAGGCTTCCCATAGGGTCATTGCTCTGATACCACTTGAGACATTCAACCCAAGCATGCAAGAAATTGGACACGGGATGCCAAGGTGATTGCCAAAGAACACGTTTTATATTATGTTCACAAATCGCTTTACAAGGGACCACAATGAGAGCTTGGTATGAGGAGTACTTCCACTACCGCTCATAGTTGCGCACAATTAGGAGAAACATGGCATACCCCCCAAGTGTCAAGGTGGGCTAGATAGAAAAACTGGACTGTCACGGGGGGGGGGGGGGAGGGCAAGGTGATGGCCCTTGTTTGAGGGGGCGGGCAAGGGGGTGGCCCTTGCTTTGGGGGGGGGGGGGGGGGGGGGAGGCAAGGGGATGGCCCTTGCTTGAGAGGGGGGGGAGGATGAATGGGCTCCCAGAACGTCAAAGAACTTCCCACGAATGGGCTCGGGACGTTAGATGACGCTGCCCGCACTGGTGTGACAGTATGCCCGTCAAAAGGCTTCCCCTAGGGTCGTTGCTATCATACCACTTGAGGCGTTCAACCCACGCATGTATGAAACTGGACACAAGTGCCAAGGTGATTGCCAAAGAACATGTTTTATATTATATTCGCAACGCTTTACAAGGGACGGCAATGAGAGCTTGGCAGAGGAGTAGTTTATAGTTGCACACAACTTGGCGCCGCGGGGCATACCCCTCAAGCACTGAAAAGACTTGGATAGAAAAACAAGGGCTCTCTCTCTCTCTCTCTCTCTCTCTCTCTCTCTCTCTCTCTCTCTCTCTCTCTCTCTCTCTCTCTCTCTCTCTCTCTCCCCCCCCATGTATTAGGTGGCCACTATCTGCAGAGTCAGAGCCACATCTCCCCAGCCTTTTCCAGCCCTATATAGCTTTGTGTAGCGATATACTTTTTATTTCATTTTATCTTCTACACAGGGTTACTACACTTGTACATGGTTTTTGTCTCATAGGCCAAGTTTGGCCTCCAGAAGACGTTAATATGACTTTCTTTCTTTCTTTCTTTCTCTCTCTCTCTCTCTCTCTCTCTCTCTCTCTCTCTCTCTCTCTCTCTCTCTCTCTCTCTCTCTCTCTCTCTCTCTCTCTCTCTCTCTCTCTCTCTCTCTCTCTCTCTCTCTCTCTCTCTCTCTCTCTCTCTCTCTCTCTCTCTCTCCGGTATGCACAGACACGAGACTGGCTTGCCCACCATGGCTTTGACATAGACAGGCTACCACCACTACAGTACGACTCTCATGCACCCACCTACTCGCTCTCTCATCAAGAGAGGAATAGGATCATTCGTCAGGAGATATGGCATACATACATACAGAGGACATGGGTGAGCCCTAGGGGTACATTGCCACCGAAAATGCTCTACTACCGCGAGCATTTTCTACATATATCGGGCACTGGCTTCATCGAGATTCCGAGATACATGCAGACCTACCTTCCCCACCACCTACGAGTCGTCATTGGGCAGCTCCGAGTTTCATCACATCAGCTCGAGATTGAGAGGGGTCGGTCCAGGGGAGTCCCTCGTGAGGAGAGGTGGTGCCCAGTATGCCAGACAGAGGTAGAGAGTGAAGAGCATTTTGTTATCAGATGTCCAGCATACTTAGACCTACGAGCACAGTTCCAGATCGAGGAGTCATTCCAGCTGTGCATGACTATGGGAGACAAGAGACGCTTGGGACGCTTTCTCAGAGCAGCATACGAGAGGCGAGAGCGGTCACTACAGCCCATACATCAGCCACGGGTGAGTACCCAGCAGACCATTACGCAGTTCTTTCAGCGAGTTGAGCTTCATCAGAGAGGTCCATCTATAGGGCTCACGCTACACAAGGCAGAAGCACAGAGAGCACGGCACCGACCACGCATGGGCGGATATCGTCGACCACGACTATATCAAGAGGATATCTCATGCATCAGGATTGCCTACGATCACATGATGGAGCATAGGCGTACCACCACCCCCTGGGTTGTCTTCCTTCAAGAGGCACTCAGACCACCACCGATGTACCACATACTACACCCACCTCCACCCATCACCAGTAGCTAGGGCGTTTTACTCACATTTTGGATCCCCCCATGTATTAGGTGGCCACTATCTGCTGAGTCAGAGCCACGTCTCCCCAGCCTTTTCCAGCCCTATATAGCTTTGTGTAGCGATATACTTTTTACTTCATTTTATCTTCTACACAGGGTTACTACACTTGTACATGGTTTTTGTCTCATAGGCCAAGTTTGGCCTCCAGAAGACGTTAATATGACTTTCTTTCTTTCTTTCTTTCTTTCTCTCTCTCTCTCTCTGCTCTCTGCCCGCAAGTGCTCGAAGCTCTCTGCCCGTAGGCGCACTATCCTCTCTGCCCGAAGCTCTCCATGCTCGTACAGCAGGTAGCTCTCGCACGCGTCAAATACACAGGTGTCCTCTCTGCCCGTAAGTGCTCTATCCTCTCTGCCCGAAGCTCTTCCCAACGAGGTCTCTGCAACTGTGTTTGCTCTGTCCAACGTGGCCCCTATCAACCTCTGTTGAGTCCCACTGCCGACGACGTCTTCCTCTGCTCTCACATTCCTCTGCGCATGCTGTACCCTCTCCGCTTGGCCCCCTCGAGCTGCCCGGTTAATCCTCTCCCGCCATGCCCTATCACCCAACTCCACAACCCTAACCACCTTCATGCCTAATCTAACCCCCCACCCCAACCCTAACCCTAACCCGAAACCGCAAATCTAAACACAATCCTAAACCTAATCCCAAATGCCATGCTAAATGCAATCCGAACTATGTGCAACCCAAACCTTAACCCTAAACCTTCCCCTAATCCCAAACCTCAATCCTAACCCTAACTCCAGAACTCAACCCTAAAGAAACCCCATCTCTCTCTCTCTCTCTCTCTCTCTCTCTCTCTCTCTCTCTCTCTCTCTCTCTCTCTCTCTCTCTCTCTCTCTCTCTCTCTCTCTCTCTCTCTCTCTCTCTCTCTCTCTCTCTCTCTCTCTCTCTCTCTCTCTCTCTCTCTCTCTCTCTCTCTCTCTCTCTCTCTCTCTCTCTCTCTCTAGCCCTTACCCTAAAAAATTCGAAACCCTAAACCTAATCTCTGAAATGGCTCCCATGGACCGGAGGGAAGTGGACGAACTTATCGCTAAAGCCCTCAAAGAGGCCAAAAAGGAAGCAGACTGCAAACTCAATATGGAGATACGAAAGATGATGGAAAAGTTCAAAGGACTCGAATAACAAGTAATGGATAAAGTCAAAGGACTCGAAGAACAAGTGAAGACTCTCACAGAAGAAAGAGACAATTGGAGGACAGCTTATGAGCACATGAAAGAAGAGGGGGAGATCTCCAACGTGGAGACACTCAAAGAAGAAATAAAGAAGGAAATCAAAACGGAGGTAGAATCTACTCGAGAGTCGTGGGTGGAAGTAGTACACAAAAGGGTTAAGAAGGAAGTTAGGGAAGACGTGCAGAAAGAAGAGCTCATACGAGTCTAGGGTACACTTGAGGAGGAGAGGCTTCGACACACTCGAAGAATTCACATTCGGATTACAGAACTACCCGAAGCGGCATCACCGGAGGTAGACGCCATTGACATTTGTCGTCGACTTGGATACGAGAGCATGCCCTTCACAGGCGCATGGAGGGTTGGGAGGGATATATCGCGTTTGCAAGCACTCATCCTTAAGATGAGCTCCGAGGAGGCACGGACCGCCTTTTTTAGACGTCGATCGGTACTATGTGGACTACCCGACGGGGCCGTCTACATGGACGAGGACCTCACGCGTATGCAGGTGGCACACCGATGCGCTTGCATGCCATAGATACTCCAGGCACGTCGAGAGGGGAGGAAGGCCTTTTACCGTGATGGTAAGGTCTTCATAGGTGGACTCCCTATCAAATAGGGTCACGCAGCCTATAAGACATCACTACACTAGGAGACACCACTCAGAGGAGCAGTGTGGAACTGCAACGGGGCACTCTGGACGCGACCAGACAAAATCGAGGAGATCCTGGCATCACATGACTTTGCGTGCATCACAGAGACACATGAGAGCCAAGAGAGAGGTCTACCACGCATTGCAGATTTTCATTGGGAATATGCATTTAGGACCACGACGAGACAGAGTAGAGCGCGGGGGTCGGGAGGTGTGGCCATCGTATTTAGGCAAGAGATACAGAGCCGGATCCATATTATAGGAAGACATGAGGAGGCAGGATACATGTGGGTTCGCATGGAGATAGCACAGGGGAGTTGGATTTACATTGCTATATGCTACTTCCCTCCAGGCGAATCTCGATACGCAGGACAGGATCTTGGGGGACCGATCCGAGATAGAGACTCACCATACACAACACTTTCAGATGAGATACTACATTACATCATACTAGGTGAAGTCTTCCTTATGGGGGACTTCAATGGCCGCACTCAGTCACGTCAGTGCGAGGCATTCGACATGGATCACCCACATCTCATGAGGACTAGAGACCCAGATGAGATGAGATGAGCACCAGTAGAGTATCGGCGGATATTGGTCAGGACACCACCGGGTATGGAAGACATCTACTTGAGCTAGGCAGCTGACATCAGCTCGTTATATATAATGAGATGAATCGTTGGCCGGGATCGGGCGGACTTACTTGCTTCCCTCACAGGATAGGGAAGAGCAAAGTCGACTACATTTTAGGTACCACCTCTGGAGCTTCACTCATCCCCTCACTTAGTATTGGACGACGCCCACTTGGTGCTGACCATACATTTATCACATTCACACTCTCATCTCCTATTCCATTAGACCCTCTCTCACCTACTCAGACACACACCACGATACACTTCACACACGAACTCTCACACGTTTATGCACACCATTTACACACCCGCCTACTCTCCCTCGATCCACTCTCACCCTTGGACACACTTACATCACAGTTCACCACCATCCTACAGGACTCAGCTCTCTACAGCTTCCCACACCGCACACATATACACCCTCCACGCACAAGTTCCATGCCCCAGAACCGAACCGCTGGTATGATGCAGATTGCCGTGAGCTACGGAATCACCTACGGATTTTAGAGCATAGAGGGGATATTACACACACACACAGGCAGAGCGTCGCATGCAGAGCCTTACTCGCCGCAAACGACGAGATTGGGAGGAGAGACAGTACTGGGATATTTATCATTTGCTCATGAGTCGAGACAGTGTAGTGGCATGGCAACATTTGAGAGAGAGGAGACAACAAACACCCATCCGAGACCCGAGCACCTCGCATAGCTATGCACAGAGCCTATACGACATTCAAGACCATCCCCCCATTCCCAGATCACAGAGCTCACGTCCCACTACCTCTGACTTCTTCACACCCACTATGGTGGGACGCGCTATTGCCCGTCTAAAGCATGGCAGGGCCCATGACCATTTCGATTTACAGGCATAGCACCTCATCTACGGAGGCACGATCCTTGCACCGCTCATTGCCCACCTCTTCAACCTTGCATTGGTTGAAGGGTTCCCTGACTCATGGACTCAACACACCATAGTGCCCATTCATAAGTCAGGTGATACTATGGATCCAGCTACATACCAGACGATCATGATTGGCCCTATATTGGCCAAGTTATATGGGGAAGTACTAGAGACAGAGTTGAGTACTCTCGCTGAGAGGAAGGGTATGAGGACTCCTCGACACGCAAGTTTCGGACGCGATTACTCTACCATTGACCACATCTTCACTCTGAGATGCCCGATCGACCAGGCAAGGGTGAGGAAGAGGAGATTATATTGTTGCTTTGTGGACTTCCGCAAAGCATTTGACATTGTTCCCAGGGAACGACTCTTCAGACGACTACTTGATATCAGACCTCCGGAGGAGATGATATGGGGGATCTACGCCTTATACGAGAGAGTATTTGGTAGAGTCAGATGTCCGCGGGCCTTATCTAATCCACTTGCTAGCGCTATCAGGGTGAAGCAAGGATGCCCTCTTTCACCCACCCTCTTTTGTCTCTACATTGATGAGATAGTGGACTACATATGGCAGTAGGGGGGTGATGGCATTGAGGTATGTGGGTCCACGGTCCATATTCTTTTATACGCTGATGATATTGTACTGGTTTCAGAGTCTGCAGAAGGTCTACAGCATCATCTACATGGCCTAGATGACTTTTGCAGACACAGAGGGTTATCTGTGAACCTTGGTAAAACCAAGGTCATGATCTTTCATACATCAGCACAAGTACGGAGACATAGTTTGTTCATAGCACCAGGTGGACCGAATCCCGATTGAGGTGGTCGGATCATATGTTTACTTGGGAGTGACATTTACAGAAGCATAAGGGGTCTCCTCTATGTCTCATGCAGCCCGTGACTGCATCACACGTGGGTATGCAGCACTAGCTTTGATGGAGAGACAGTGCCACCAGGCATATTTTGAGGAGCCCCGCACAAAGGGGTGGCTCTTCGACACTTTGGTTACGCAACCACTCATGTATGGGGCAGCCACATGGAGACTTAACTACATCAGTATGGACAGCATTAGAGAGGCCACAGATCCTCATGATTGCCAGACTTATCTGTAGCAAGCCTTCCGTACCACATGATATCATTAGAGAAGAGCTCGCTGCACCACCGATGCTAGTTGAGGCACTATTCAAGACAGTATGCCTATTACACAGACTCCGAAGCATGGATACAGAGCGCATTGTCTATCGTGCTTTCCAGGCATCACATGATATGGCATTAGCAGGCGACACCATCTCATGGTATGCACAGACACGAGACTAGCTGGCCCACCATGGCTTTGACATAGACAGGCTACCACCACTATAGTATGACTCACATGCACCGACTACTTGCTATCTCATCAAGAGAGGAATAGGGTCATTCGTCAGGTGATATGGCATACATACATACTGAGGACATGGGTGAGCCCTACAGATACATTGCCACCGAAAATGCTCTATTACCGTGAGCATTTTCTACATATATCAGACGAGGGCTTCATGGAGATTCCGAGATACATGCATACATACCTACCCCACCACCGTCGAGTCGTCACTCGACGGCTCCGGGTTTCATCACATCAGCTCGAGATTGAGAGGGGTCGGTCCAGGGGAGTCCCTCGTGACGAGAGGTGGTGCCCAATATGTGAGACAGAGATAGAGAGTGAGGAGCATTTTGTTATCAGATGCCAAGCATACTTAGACCTACGAGCACACTTCCAGATAGAGGAGTCACTCCAGTTGTGCATGACTATGGGAGACCAGCTACGCTTGGGACACTTTCTCACAGCAGCATACGAGAGGCGAGAGCGGTCACTACAGCCCACACATCAGCCACAGGTGAGTACCCAGCAGACCATTACCTAGTTCTTTCAGCGGGCTGAGCTACATCAGAGAGGTCTATCTATAGGGCTAATGCTCCACTAGGCAGCAGCACACAGAGCACGGCGCCGACCACGCATGGGCGTATATCGTTGACCACGACTATATCAAGAGGATATCTCACGCATCAGGACAGCCTACGACCATGATGGAGCGCAGGCATACCACCACCCTCTGGGTTGTCTTCCTTCAGGAGGCACTCAGACCACCACCGATGTACCACATACTACACCCACCTTCCACCCATCACCCGGTTGAGATTAGCACCAGCAGAGTATCGGCAGATACGGGTCAGGACACCACCGGCTATGGCAGACATCTACTCGAGCTAGGCAGCCGACATCATCTCGTTATATATAACGGGATGAATCGTTGGCAAGGTTCAGGCGGATTTACTTGCTTCCCTCACGGGGGAGGTGAGAGCACAGTCGACTACATTTTGGGTACTACCTCTGGAGCTTCACTCATCCCTTCACTTAGTATTGGACGACGCCCACTCGGTGCTGAACACACATTTATCACATTCACACTCTCATCTCCGATTCCATTAGACCCTCCCTCACCCACTGAGATACATACCACGATACACTTCACACACGAGCTCTCACACGTTTAAGCACACCATTTACACACCCGCCTACTCTCCCTCAATCCATTCTCACCTTTGGACACACTTACATCACATATCACCACCATCCTACAGGACTCAGCTCTCCGCAGCTTCCCACACCGCACACATATGCACCCTCCATGCACAGGATCCATGCCCCAGAACCGTTGGTATGATGCAGATTGTCGTGAGCTACGGAAGCACCTACGGATTTTAGAGCATAGAGGAGATATTACACACACACAGGCACAGCGTCGCATGCAGAGCCTTACTCGCCGCAAACGGCGAGATTGGGAGGAGAGACAGTATTGGGATATTTACCATTTGCTCATGAGTCGAGATAGTGTAGTGGCATGGCGACATTTGAGAGAGAGGAGACAGTAGACACCTATCCGAAAACCGAGCACTTGGCATAGCTATGCACGGAGCCTATACAAGATCCCAGACCAGCCTCCCATTCTCAGACCGCAGAGCTCACGTCCTACTAACTCTGACTTCTTCACACCCACTATGGTGGGACGCGCTATTTCTCGGCTGCAGCATGGAAGGGCCCATGATCATTTCGGTTTACAGGCAGAGCACCTCATCTATGGAGGCACGACTCTCGCACCGCTCATTGCCCATCTCTTCAACCGTGCACTGGTTGAAGGGTTCCCAGACTCATGGACTGAGCACACCATAGTGCCCATTCATAAGTCAGGTGATACTATGGATCCAGCTACATACCGGACAATCATGATTGGCCCTATATTGGCCAAGTTATATGGGGCGGTACTAGAGACAGAGTTGAGTACTCTCGCTGAGAGGAAGGGCATCAGGGCTCAAGGACAGGCAGGTTTCAGACGAGATTACTCTAACATTGACCACATCTTCACTCTGAGATGCCTGATTGACTAGGCCAGGGTGAGGAAGAGGAGATTATATTGTTGCTTTGTGGACTTCCGCAAAGCATTTGACACTGTTCCCAGGGATAACTCTTCAGTTGACTACTTGACATCGGAGCTCCGGAGGAGATGATATGCGGGATCTACGCCTTATACGAGAGAGTATCTGGTAGAATCAGATGTCCAGGGGGCTTCCACTTGCTAGCACTATCGGGGTGAAGCAAGGATGCCCTCTCTCACCCACCCTCTTTGGTCTCTACATTGATGAGATAGTAGACTTCATACAGCAGCAAGGGGGAGATGGCATTGAGGTACACGGGTCCACTGTCCATATTCTTTTATACGTTGATGATATTGTATTGGTTTCAGAGTCTGCAGAAGGTCTACAGCATCATCTACATGGCCTAGAGGACTTTTGCAAACACAGAGAAATATCTCTGAACCTTGGTAAAACCAAGGTCTTGATCTTTCATACATCAGCACAGGTACGCAAACATAGTTTGTTCACAACAGCAGATGGACCGATCGAGGTGGTCGGATCATATGTTTACTTGGGGGTAACATTTACAGCAGCATCACGGGTCTTCTCTATGGCTCAGGCAGCCAGTGACCGCATCACACATGGGTACGCAGCACTAGCTTTGATGGAGAGACAGTGCCACCAGGCATATTTTCAGGAGCCCCGCACAAAGGGGTGGCTCTTTGACACTTTGGTTACGCCAGCACTCATGTATGGGGCAGCCATATGGGGACCAAGATTAGCTACATCAGTATGGACAGCATTAGAGAGGCCACAGATCCTCATGATTGCCAGACTTACCCGCAGCAAGCCTTCAGTACCACATGATATCATTAGAGCAGAGCTCGCTGCACCACCGATGCTAGTTGAGGCACTATTCCATACAGTATAACTATTACACAGACTTCGGAGCATGGATACAGAGCGCATTGCTTATCGTGCTTTCGAGGCATCACGTGATATGGCATTAGCAGGCGACACCTCCTCATGGTATGCGCAGATACGAGACTCGCTTGCCCACCATGGCTTTGACATAGACAGGCTACCACCACTACAGTACGACTCTCATGCACCCACCTACTCGCTCTCTCATCAAGAGAGGAATAGGATCATTCGTCAGGAGATATGGCATACATACATACAGAGGACATGGGTGAGCCCTAGGGGTACATTGCCACCGAAAATGCTCTACTACTGCGAGCATTTTCTACATATATCGGGCACGGGCTTCATCGAGATTCCGAGATACATGCAGATCTACCTTCCCCACCACCTACGAGTCGTCATTGGGAAGCTCCGGGTTTCATCACATTCAGCTCGAGATTGAGAGGGGTCGGTCCAGGGGAGTCCCCCGTGAGGAGAGGTGGTGCCCAGTATGCCAAACAGAGGTAGAGAGTGAGGAGCATTTTGTTATCAGATGTCAAGCATACTTAGACCTACGAGCACAGTTCCAGATCGAGGAGTCATTCGAGCTGTGCATGACTATGGGAGACCAGAGACGCTTGGGACGCTTTCTCACAGCAGCATACGAGAGGCGAGAGCGGTCACTACAGCCCATACATCAGCCACGGGTGAGTACCCAGCAGACCATTACCCAGTTCTTTCAGCGAGTTGAGCTACATCAGATAGGTCCATCTATAGGGCTCAAGCTCCACGAGGCAGAAGCACAGAGAGCACGGTGCCGACCACGCATGGGCGGATATCGTCAACCACGACTATATCAGGAGGATATCTCACGCATCAGGATTGCCTACGACCACATGATGGAGCATAGGCGTACCACCACCCCCTGGGTTGTCTTCCTTCAGGAGGCACTCAGACCACCACCGATGTACCACATACTACACCCACCTCCACCCATCACCAATAGCTAGGGAGTTTTACTCACATTTTGGATCCCCCCATGTATTAGGTGGCCACTATCTGCAGAGTCAGAGCCATGTCTTCCCAGCCTTTTCCAACCCTATATAGCTTTGTGTAGCGATATACTTTTTATTTCATTTTATCTTCTACACAGGGTTACTACACTTGTACATGGTTTTTGTCTCATAGGCCAAGTTTGGCCTCCAGAAGACGTTAATATGACTTTCTCTCTCTCTCTCTCTCTCTCTCTCTCTCTCTCTCTCTCTCTCTCTCTCTCTCTCTCTCTCTCTCTCTCTCTCTCTCTCTCTCTCTCTCTCTCTCTCTCTCTCTCTCTCTCTCTCTCTCTCTCTCTCTCTCTCTCTCTCTCTCTCTCTCTCTCTCTCTCTCTCTCTCTCTCTCTCTCTCTCGGCCATTGGGAAGCTTAGAGTATCATCACACCAGCTCGAGATTGAGGTTGGGCGAGCTACACATACCCCGAGGGACAAGAGATTATGCAGGATATGTCGAGAGGAGGTAGAGGACGAGGAGCATTACACATGTAGATGCCAGGCATATGAGGACATCAGAGACCGCTACCCACAGCTCTTGAGGGGGCCCAGAGAGATCAGGGCTTTATTGGGGACAGAGGACCAGCGCCCTCTAGGTCGTTTCCTAGTAGAGCTCCAGCACCGCCGTGCATCACTTCTCCAGCAGCAGATGGAGATACACCTGCCCCCCCCCTCAGACTTATATTACAGATTTTTTCAGACCCACAGCCACTCGAGGAGCTAGCTCGATGCGGGGTGTCACATTACATAGAGCAGAGGAGCTTAGACGACAGCGTCGACGACCCAGACCCCCACTCCAGAGAGCCCGTCCACATCAGAGAGAGATTCAGGCGATTCACGCACGCCATGACATGGAGATACGGAGACGTCAGCAGCGCACCCCTGTCGATTTGGACGTTCGGAGCATTTTGAGGATCGCCATGATGCCTTACCCACCGATGCATTATATCCTACACCCACTCCAGGCATTTAGTGGGTTGTGATACCATCGAGCCTCCCCTCCCTATGCATATCATATTTGTATCTCACCCATTGAGCATATAGAGTGCATACCCATAGCACCCCACACCCTTGATGCCAGTTACTATCCACTCCTTTTATACCCGTTTGCTGTACTACGAGCAGGCGGAGAGGGGAGCGACCTCGGAGGTACCCCAGTTCACATTCTTTTATATGCCGATGATATTGTTTTGATTTCAGAGTAACATGAGGGGCTCCAATGCCACCTCGGAGCCTTGGATGATTTTTGCTCACATAGAGGATTGGTTGTGAACCTTGGCAAGACCAAGGTCATGATCTTTCACACATCCTGTGCAGTGAGGAGTGCAGCTATCTTCAACATAGCAGGAGGGCATATTGAGGTGGTTACTTCATATGTCTACTTGGGAGTTACTTTCACCAGTCTACCAGGACCTTTCACCATGAGGCAGGCAGCTATTGATAGACTCACATGAGGGTATGCAGCCCTAGCCATGCTAGAGCGGAGGTGTCACCAGGCACACTTCCAGGAACCCCGCATGAAGGGGTGGCTTTTCGACACACTAGTCACCCCCACCTTGATGTATTCAGCGGCAGTATGGGCACCAGGCTTGACGGTCGATCAGTGGGCACAGATTGAGAGGCCCCAAATATGTATGATCTCATGCTTGTTCCGTAGCAAGCAGACCATACCACACAACATCATCCGAGCAGAAGCTCTCGGCACCACCCATGGTCCTCCAGGCACTATTCCAGACAGTGAGTTTCATACAAAGGGTGAGGGAGTTACCACGCGACAGACTCACTCGTAGAGCTTTTGAGGCAGCTATAGAGTTATCTCAGAGTGGACATGATAGAGTCTTAAAGATATCTTGTATCTTTATAACTTTGTATCGACTAGAAAGTCTCTAGTTTATCCACATTTTCTACCCTTTATTTTGCTTTATTTCACTCAAGTTTTCCTTCTTTCTATTAGTGTTCATAGATCAGACATGGTACTAGATTCACTACTTGTGTAAAATCTGGCAGACGTAAATATAACATTTCATTTCATTTCCTTGCATACAAAGAAAAAGAAGACATTGAGATAATGCATAAAAAGGGAAAGATTGAGACTGTGAACCAGCTCTTCTTGGGCTTGACCATGCAAAAACTATATTATAAAATGAATAAGCAGAACACAAGTTGTTTGCATCTTAATAATTTGTTTACTCTGCACCACACTATTCAGGTTCTTCAACAAATCGGGATATATCATATAATAGCAGAGATAATGTTACAAATGACACATCTAAAGCTAAAAACATCATTTTATATGATGACTGTAATGTAACAATGGGCCTCGAGTGTTTCATGTCCATGGACTAGCAAGCAACCTGAACTGCCATCCATCCACTATACAATTGCCATGTGAAGCCATACTCTGGGGATTCTCATGTACTTTGAAGCTATGGATCTCTGTATGGGTATACGGAACTGTGAATTGCCTACCCTCTTAGAACACATTTTGCTCCTGAAGGATGTGACATTTCAATAGCGTACTTATATACAAATGCATCACCATCTCCATATAAGAAAATAGAATATCCAAGGGGCACAAGTTACACTTTCTTTGATAGAGTCTTTAACATGCCTTTGACAATCTTAAAGAACCAGGCTATGTTCATGATGGCCAGACATGGAGGTACTATTAGCAGACAATAGTGAGGACCTCGACTCAGCTTCCTTACCTACCAAGAAAAAAAGAAAACACTTCAGCACCGTAAAAAGATTGAATTCATTCACATGCATGACATTTTAAGTGTAGTGTAATACCTGATCAAAATGTCCATATAGATGAATGAATAAATATACAAATAGTAGGACCCTTGCCATCTGCAGAATAGAACACAGTACCATCTTAACTTGCTACATGTAGAATATACAGAATGTAACAAAAAAGGGGGACTACCTACTTTCTTGAGATAGATACAGAAATAGAGAAAACAAATGAATATTAATAGCTTGGAAAGGCCAAAATGACATACAAGATCAAAAAGTTTCTCCTGATGAGTCAGATGCATTTGTGAAGAAAGAAGAAGAAACAAAATATACATCTGATAAGTAAAATTGTTCAGAAGGTAATAGGTCTAAAGCAAACAGAAAGCCAACATTGATCGAGATTGTAAAGAATGGGTTTATGTTCAATATGAAAGTTTCCTTTTTTTGGGGGGATGTGTGTGTGTGTGTGTGTGTGTGTGTGTGTGTGTGTGTGTGTGTGTGTGTGTGTGTGTGTGTGTGTGTGTGTGTGTGTGTGTGTGTGTGCAGGGGGAAGGGCACAAGGTTTCTGTGGACCATCTCAGCAAATGTCCCATACTAGTTACTGCAAAGCTCAATATCCTCCATAGTCAATACCCTGACTAGGTGTCACACATTATAAGAGCAAAAGATAACAAAGATTACATTGTGGTGGATATGATACATTGACTAGGTAAGAGATTATAAACAAAAACACAAGATACAACTCATTCGTGAGATTGATAGGGACATCATGAAAAATGTGGCTTAGGACGATACGAAAGCCAATAGCCATCTACTCAGAAATGAGGTTGCACCTAATGTGCTAGATAGGAGAGAGTACATCAAAAGGGGATGGCTCAGGGTTAGTAGCTTGAGTGAGTGTCTTCCACGACAAGCCAGAATGTTTCAAATCCTTGATCGTGATCTCTATCAATAATGTGACTCGTGAGGCTCCCTTTATGGTCATCAATGCCTACTTATAAATCATTATACTTGCTCACTGAACCTGATGAGATGCATATTTTTGAGTTCAAGGTTAATTTACATGCCTCTTTTGAAATGCCAAATTCAAGGCATTTGCATCATTATTTGAGCTTTTAGTTTATGCAAGTCAATGGAGACATTGTTGTCAAACAAAATACATTGACACTTCGTTGCAGCACTTTAGCCTTAAGGACCCATTGTGACTCCTATGGAGACAGGTTGATGATTAAGTCTTCATGATGCTAAAGATGCATTAGATGTTTGTCTCTGTCAGCAAATTGTTGGATGCCTTATTTAGGTATGTCTTACTCAACCTGACATTAAACTTATTATCTCTTATATAAGCAAATTTATGCATTGCTTGGTGTCATGAATTGGCAGGAAGTTAAGTATATCTTTCGCTACTTATCTGGAAGAGGTGACAGCTTGGGTTATTTTATCCCAATGGGGGATCAATACTATCAAATTTATATGCTTTTTTGACACTAATTGGGTGGATGTTATGACACTCGTGTGTCCACAAGTGGTTTTCGTTTCATGCTTGGCAGCTCATGCAATCTTGGTTGAGGAAGAAGCAACCCACTATGGCCACTTCTAGTTGTGAGATTGGGTATAGGGCAGCTTCCAAGACTATTTTTTAGTGTGTACATCTCAAACACCTTATGCTTTTTCTGACTCTAATTGGGTGGATGTTATGACACTCGTGTGTCCACAAATGGTTTTTGTTTCATGCTTGGCAGCTCATGGAGTCTTGGTTGAAGAAGAAGCAACCTACTATGGCCGCTTCTAGTTGTGAGATTGGGTATAGGGCAGCTTCCACAACTATTTTTTGAGTGTGTACATCTCAAACACCTTATGGTTGATTTAGGTGTTGGCCAGACTTTGACCATCACCATCTTTACTGATGGTTGGAGCACATTGACAGTTGCAAGGAGCCCAATGTTCCATGCTCACACTGAGCATATTGAAGTGCACTATTATTATGTCAGGGAGAGACTCTCTGCTCGAATAACTCTCCGCTACAGAGATCAGTTTGACTTATATGCACAGGGAATAATGTTACAGACCCATTCACAAAGGCTATGCCTTGTGAGGAGTTCGGAGTTTTTCACAATTCTTTGGGCCTACTCCCTTTTGTGGATCGATTTCCATCCAAGATGCTTGGCACCTCCTTAAGGATGTGTGCCAGTTCTTTGCTCACCACATCACTCCAACAGGGGATGTATTTGTATGTTTTGGTAATGATGTGTGTCAACATTCTTAGGACCACCAAGGTAATTTTTCCCTCTTTAGGAAGGACCCCTTGGGGGACTTATATATACATATATACCTTCATAAGTTCAGAGTTATCCAAACTTACGAACTCAGGATAGAGATTACAAACACATACACATTGGAAAAAATAACAAACAAAAGCAAGAGACTTAAAACCAATATAAGACATTAAAATACAAATAAAAAAGAAAACCAATACACGCACACGCACACGCACACGCACACGCACACGCACACGCACACGCACACGCACACGCACACGCACACGCACACGCACACGCACACGCACACGCACACGCACACGCACACGCACACGCACACGCACACGCACACGCACACGCACACGCACACGCACACGCACACGCACACGCACACGCACCCAAAAAAAAACACACACACACACACACAAAACAAAAAGTAAATAAATAATAAAAATAAAGTAAAAAATAATAATAAAAATAAATAGTTAAATAATAATTAAAAAATAATAATAAATTAAAAAAGAAACAAATTAAAATAAAAAATATAAATATATAAAAATAGAAATTAAATTAAAAGAAAATAAATAAAAAATAACAATTCCATAAATAAATAAATAGTTATATATATATATATATATATATATATATATATATATATATATATATATATATATATATATATATATATATATATATATATATATATATATATATATATATATATATATATATATATATATATTAAAGCAAATTAAACAAAAACAAAATGAAACAAAAAGTGCATCATCAACTTCTATGTCTGTCCTAAAAAAGAAGTATCAAATTAAACTTTATCATGCATAGCTTGGACAAATAGTTATGACATCCCTACTCACGTCATCAGTGCCCTAGAGTAGGTGCAAACTTTAATAAAGAGTCTTTCTAAATCAAGATCTCTAACAAAGTCAACGAACTGAGTTTCTATCACTTCCGGAAGTGAAGGACAAACTCAGCCATGATAAAGTCTTGCACAAAGAACAAACAAATAATAAGAAGAAAGGAATTAGAATTATAAAAATTAAAATTAAAATAAATAAATATATAGATAAATACATAAATAAATAAATAAACATATGAATAATAAATAAATAAATTATAAAAATTTTAAAAAAAAAATTAGAATATATATTAAAAATAATAATAAAAAATATAAAGAAATAGCTAAAATAATAATAAAAGTAATTATAATAATAATAAACATAAAAGAACAAAAGACTAGAAAGAAGCTATAAATAAAGAGTGGAAAAGAAGGGGAAGGGAGGGGGGGGGGGGGGGGAGGGGGGGGGGGGGGGAGGGAAAACCCACAAAATACCTTATCATTAACCCATAGAGTGTTCCCCTTTTCTATTGAATTTACTAATGATTAATTTGAACACATGAAAAGAAGAAGAACCATAAATGAACTTGTTACGAAGTAAGAAAGTTCTTACCTTCTTTGAAACTTTCTTGAATAAATACCCTTTTTGAACAAGCAAAGAGATTAGTTGACAACATTGAATTACAAATGAAGACAAGCTTGAACATAGACGAGAAAATCTAAACAATTGAGAGCAAATAACGGCGTACTTTGCTAAATGAGAAATATTTGAATCAATATGAGGCATACGTATCATGTTAATGCTAGCAAATTCCGGTTCTAATCTTTTATCATAAATGTCTACTTCCAAACCAAAAGGAGACTAAAATATTTTTAGATCTAGAAAAGCACAAGAATCACCATGTGAAGTACAATTCAGCTCACAAAAAGTTTTGGGATAAATACCAGCACCAAAAGCATCATTGTCTAAATACATAAAATCTTGAAAAGAACTGAAATCAAGAACAAAAAGATCATCTACAAAGCGTCTAATATTAGAAAGTTTGTGTATAATGATAGGAAAGGTATTAGCTAAAACAAGCCTTTCCATAAATTCAAATTCATAAGTAAAAAGATAAAAATTAGCAAGAAAGACAGCACAATTTGTACCCATAGGAATTCCAATACATTGTTTGAATAAAGTAACACCAACTGAAATATACAAGTTTTCTAAAAGAAAATCTAACCAAAGAAGAATGTCGGTTTCATCTACTATTCTAGTGTAACGTTTCTTTTTACTATCTATATCTATAGACTTGGATTTCAACCATAAATAATCTATTGCAGATTTTTCTACCAAAAGAGCCTTACATCTATCTTTGGTGAGTTTAAAAGAGAAAACTTTCCTAACTAAAGAAGAAATCCTATGTTTTAAATCATTCAAATCTAACATTGTATACAAAGTGGCAAAGTCAAAAGTTTGAAGCCCCAAAGGATCAGATTTTTCTTCTATAGTTCTTGAAGAGTTGAGAGACTTTATTACAGGAATAACACCTAGAGAATTATCTAAGATCCAACTAGACGATGTTGGCACATCTGCATCTTTGAGTAATTCCTTCCAAATATCATGAATAGTAGGTAAAATGGCTTTAAAACAATTGCTTAACCATTTGGAAACATCCGTGAGAGAAGTATTACAAGATGCAGCTATAAATCTCGGTTTGATGGGGTTCTTATGGAATTTCCAAACTATATATAAAAAAAGGTAAATTTTGATACAATTTGAAACCATAAGATTTACAAAAATCTTGATGACTTGAAATAACTTCTCCCGAAGAAACATTGCAAAATTGATATGTAGAGGAGTGAGTTTCTTTCATAAGACACTCTACATAAAACTCTACGCCCATAACCTTAATGGGCTACTTATCTTTGTACATTCCATAGTTAGTAATACATTGTGTTGTGGTCTCGAGCTTCTTCTTCTTCCTTATGCTGTTTGTGTGTGTTCCTGCCCCCAAACGTCAACATATCCTACTGATCATGTCCAGTGAACTGTGGCAAATTATGCATGAAAAGCATCTCAGCATATGAAAGGCATGTTGAATTATGAGTTGTTTGATGCATAGGACCTGAACTACACAAATTATCGAGGTTGCTGCTCACAAATGGTGGTGTTTTCAGCCTGGGCAGTGATGTGATAAGATGCATTCCAAAAAAGTAACCGACAAGAGTATTATCAAGTACGAACTAGCAATCATGGTTGCTAGCATGTGAGATAGCTTGGTTGCACAAGCTACTTTGTGATTTCCTAACTATCATGCTAAAGGACATCTCACTGCGTAGTGATAACATGGTAAGTGCTAAGTTGGCAAGCATCTAGTGTTTCATACAAGAACAAAGCTCATTGAACTCCACTAATCTACATTCAAGAGAAAGATCTTGAGCATGACATCGAATTGGGGCATGTTCACACACAAAAGTTGCTGAATCTTTCCAAGAGTTCTTGATGCAGATTCTTTCGCACACTTCAAAGATATGCTCGAAGTGCGAGATATCAAGTTGGACTTAACAAAGTGTAAGCATGCCAAGAATATGTGACTCACCTGTTTGATGGGTCATTTTGACCAGCAAACATCATCAGAATAGGAAAAATTTTCAGCAGTCTTCATTAATGGTCACAAGTGTCAAGATGCTACATCTACTACCTTATGAGGGAGAAAATTGAGAGAAAACTGTGTGCATGTGTGTGTGTGTGTGAAGGGAGCATGATCATTTTACGAAATAAATAGATTTTAAGATAAACAAACATACACACACAATAACAACAACAAGAATGACCCAGATAGGAGCAAAATCATTTCCATATCCTGTCAAAAGGAATTTCCACTGACCATCCATCCAAAGAACAATGATACACCATTTATTGTATAAGCTCTCGTTCTTTTCATTCCTGCTGTACTCAGGTACCTGCAAATCATCACAACATTAATCCAAACTTCCAGACATAGAAACTTCTATAAGATGAGAGATCAGCGTACCATATCTTACCATCTCAAGTTGACAAATGGAGTGGTAACCTCTGACAGGAGAACAATGTATACGTAGAAGTTTCCTTCCCCACTAAAGAAAGAGAGATTCAAGGAAAGCATAGAAAAAGCATGGTGAATTACCTGCATGAAAGATAGATTATTCATATTATTACCGAATTATAAAAGGGTTTCAAAGCAAGATGATGCAAACAAAAGGCTTACATATTCTTTGCCACCCAATTTTGGATAAAACCACAAGATCATGGCCAGGTCCGAAATGAAATAACCAACTGACATCTGCATTAGATTCAAGTGTCATGTGCCATTAGCCAAAAAAGTAACATTTAGTGAATGAATGTGACGCAAACACAACAGATTCCTGCATTGACACATGAAAAGACATGTTCAGATCCATGTATACAATGGTCACGACATGTCCTCTTCAAAATATGTCACAATTCAACAATACTGAGATAAGAGTTTCATACAGGCATTTATCCTAGCAACAGATTGATGTAAATGCATAGTACATACCTTGAACAAAATTAATGTGCACTCTTCAGTACAATGCATATGAAAAGCAAACATGATAGGAGTTTTATACATTTACTCTTCTAAATACAAAGATGTAAATGCATATCTTGAACAACATTATGGAGAATGCAAGTCCTTACATACTAATGCAAACAAAACCCCTCGAAATGTAGGCACAGCTGAAACTTGAAGACGAACGAAAACTGAATTCAAGGCATGATTACTACATTATAAACATTCAATCATCTACATATAGATAAATACATAGATACATGAGCAAGACGGCACCCTGGCAACATGGGGGGTTTATGGGGAACCTGCATATAAAGAGGACGGACTTCGGGGTCAAGTCAAGTAACTAGAAATGATTAAGCTAAAGCTATGCAGCACAACCTGCTTGACTATCACTATGATTACTTACCCCTAATATAGCCTGTGATGTGACTGAGCTGCGAAAAAGAACAGGACCATGTGGTACATCATCTTTGAAAAGATCACTAAAGAACAAAAAGTAAGAGGATGCCACTGAGATCACAATTGCGTGAGCTGTGGAAAAGCCCCTGCATAAACAAATTTAATAAGTAACACTCTTACGCACAGCTCAATCTGTTCTCTTAAAAAACATGACTAAAATTCACATCAAACCATTATAGATTATAAAAACATGCCATAAAACAACAATATGGTCATCAAATGCCTGATTGTTAACATTAAAAAAAAATTGTGTGAATAAATCTGCTCCAAAAAATGCAGACCCTTCCTGTAAGGACAATTAATAAGAAGAAAATATTTTATCCAGAGATCCTTGCTGGACCTGCAGGTCCAACTGCTAAAAAATGACACTGCAGAAGGTATTCAAGGGCTAAATGAGATTCCACTACTTCAAATGACACTTAGAAGGCAAGAACTAAATGAGATTCCACCACTTCAATAGTATCGAATCTAGAAAATCCTACTGGGAAATGACACTATGGAACGTGTTCAAGGGCTAACTGAGATTCCACTACTTCAAAGTATCAAATCTTGAAAGTCTTACAAGCCTCTGGGAAGGCATGTTTCTACACACTGGCAAAAAGTTTTGCAGCTCAAATAAATTAAGCTCGCATACATATCATAAATAAATAAATAAAATTTAAATATGTACATACATAATACATATATATCATACATCAATACATAGTAGTAAGTACAATGTATATACATCCTTGAACATACTACATATTACATATGCATGTAGAATACGCATACATAATACATATACATACATGCATAATACATATACAATTACACACATATTAGTAATTAAATAATACATGCATAATACATGTAACATAACCCATGTCGAGATGAATAAATAAATTAGTACATATATACACACGTGATACATAAATAAATAAATACATACATAGTACTGTGTACATAGTACTTACGTACATACATACATATTACATACTACATACATACATAATACATATATATACATAATAAAAGTATAATACATAATAGTACATATATACCTTCATAAGTTCATAGTTATCCAAACTTATGAACTCAAAATAAAGAGCATGAATACAAACACATAAGAAAATATCACCAACCAAAGCATGAGAATACACAAAAAATAATATCAATATGAGTCATGGAAAATACAAACAAATAGGAAAGCCAATACAAAATGGAAAAGAATAATTTTATTACAAATAACTAAAAAGCAAATACATAAAAATCCAAAAAAAAAATGATCATTGAATATATTATCAAACACAATAACATCAACAAAAGAAACACATATAAGTAAATAAATATCTTTTACTTTGATTAATAAAGACTTTGTAATTTCTTATGTGCATAGACATACATACATACATGTAACATGATACATACATATATGCTACATATACAATGCACATGAATACATAAATGCATACATAATACATGTACATATATACATATATTACAATGAGCATATTTCAACTTTCATCATTGATAGTGTATTATTTTAATTTTTCAGTTGATTATTATTTTTGTTCTCTTTGTATTTCAAAAATTCAACCTATTGTCTTTATCATGTCTCATCAGATGAACCCAAATCAAAAACTCCACACAAACGTTCTCAATGTTCAGGCTTCTATTTTGAAACAAGACAATGGAACAAGACTATGGAAGTGCAAGTATTGTGATGAGCAATATACTCGTACTATCACAAGGATGATGAAACACATGACACGCATTGGATGTACAAATCAATGTGCTGCTTGCAAAATGATACCACAAAGTTCAAGAGAGAGACTAATTACGGAACACTTTCAAGCAATTGGATCTTCGGCAAGTTCAAAAAGTGATAAAAGCATGCAAGATTGATTCCATGATTCCTTGGCAGGTGAAGCAATATGTACATGCACTCAAGAAGCAAGCACTACTTCAGCTTCTCCATCCAAAAGGAATAAAATGATGTTGATGATGGAGTGGATACATCAGTTTCTACATCAAAAAAGAAGCAAAGCACTCTTCCATCTCGACTATCTTCACAATCTTGGATACAGGAAAAGCAAAAAGTAGTAGAAGTGGAAATTTATAACAGTCATTGAGTGCAATTTTCTTTCAATGTTCTCGTAGCACAACAATGGAAAAAAAATGGTCAAATCCATCACACATGCAAGCCCTACAGTAAGATTGACTCGCCTTGATTATACAAAAATGTGAACGTCTATGTTAGGTGAGCAAAAGGCCATGACTGATCATGCATTGATTCCTGAGAGAAACAGATGGAAAGAGTTCGATTGAACCATAAGTTCTAATGGATGGGCAAATATTCATAAGAGACACATCATCAATATTCTTGTGTCTTCATGTTTGAGTAAATAGTTCTTACGTGCTATTCATGTGAGTAGCAGCATATTTTTCAATTTTCATCGAAGTTCAATATCTTATGCTCATGACTTTTCTCATTGTGGTTCACTCATAAGTTGATGTAGATAGTGGAGGTGGAAAAATCAAAGGTCAATTTATTTTTATGCACATTGGCCATGCCATTTTGGAGGTTGGAAAAGAGAATGTTGTCGAAATCATCACAAACAATGCTTCAAATTATCAGGCTATGAGAGCTATGGTAGAGGCAGAGTTTCCCCACATTATTTAGACTCTATGTAGGTGCAACCTCTTATTTCATGTGCTATGAAGATTACTACACTTTTTTGCAAAAAGCTACATGTTCTTGGAATCTTTCATAGCCACAGTACATAGGATATGGTAGGATTTTAAAACACCAGATTTGCATATATCTATCTACTCTTCCATACATTGTGCACGTTGAGAAATCCATTGCTCCATACTATGGTGAATTCACGATGGAGAAATTTGTGTGCTTGCTCCATACTATGGTGGATCCCCATGATCTAAAATAACGTTAATATAGACCTTGAATAGAGTAGCAAATCTCACGCATCCTTTGCATACACCGTAGAGCACTGGAACAGGTTTGCTCAGATGTTGTCTCTCACATGAAAGGATTTCAATGCTCGGCCCGTTAAGCCGGCTTCCTCAAGTTTAAGGAAGAGTGCTTGATGTGGCACAGTGTCATATGCTTTATTGAAGTCAATTTGAGCTTCATAAGTAGAAAGTTACTTGCAACCCTTCTAAGTACCACATCTTGCATGCATTCAACTTTCCCCACGCACTCATGATGTGAACAAAACCCAGCTTGACCTCAATTGATAAAATTTAGAGCTTCAAGAGCATCGGTAATCCTCTTGACTAGAACAGAGACCAAAATTTTGAGAGCTACGAAAATCGGAATAATCCCATGATAATTTCCTTAAGAATAGAAACCACCACCATAATCACCATAGACTTATCCCTTTCTCAAACATCGTCTCAAGCAAATTAAGAAATGTCTCATCTAAAGATGTGCTAGGCATGGTAGACTTAGACCGACGTCCCTTATCACGGACAAGGATCTTAAAAAATTTTGGAGGCAGCCCATCTCCCTCCGAGGCTTGATACCTTTCAAGTTTCTAACAAGCCAAGCAAACCTCAAACCATTATATAGGTTGGTTCACTCCCATAAGCCTCGGCCAAACCCTGACAGGATGTCTCTTCCACACATCTGCATTACGGCTCTTCCCATCAGGATCACCAAAGATACCCTCATAGTTGTTGGAAGTGGGATGGGCCTCAATAATAATATTAATCACAGATTTACAGGATCTTCCAAAACATAAACTTAGCATACACACCTTAATACTCAAAAAGAGATGAGTGAGAGATAAAGAGAGAGATTAGACAATATTTTCAAGTGTAACGATAAGCTTGAATGTTTACCTACACTATTTTATTTATGAATGTCAAATACAATGTATGTTGATGATTACAAACTTTGAATCTAAGCAGAAATAGGGAACTAGATACAAAAATTTGTGTGTAAAGTGCTTAAGAGGTATGAAGAGTGTGTGCATGTCAGAATGTAGAGAATATGAATAGTTTAGAATTGTTTTACAACAAACCCTAATTCTGAAATTAGGGGTTCAAAAACCCTAAATCGGAAATTAGTGACCTAGCAAGTGAGAAACAGAAATAGCCTTGCTACCAAAGTCACAAGGGGATGCGTCCCCGGGTCTTAGGGACGCCAAGACGCCGTCCCCTCCAACCAAGACCTAGGGGTGCCTAACCGAGACGATACGCATCCCCATACATTTGTCTATGACAACTTGTCCCCGAGACGCGTCCCAAGGACGGTCAATGTGATGACCCAATTTGGGGACGACAATCCGAGACGGCTCTCCTCCTGTAACAATCTTTTCGCCAAAAAAAATTCAAGGTTTTTTGGGCCTCTCTCTCAAGAGCTCTTAGAGCCAGCTTTAGGGATCTCTGGAACCTTCTTGAAGGCCATAAGCAACTATAAATAGAGACCATTGCTCCCTCAAAACACACAAGCTTACCTTGACTCCTTGGATCTCATGTGTATGGAGGCTTGATCTACCTTCAGTGTTCCATATGCAACAACCCTCTCCACCACTTAGCCCTCTCTTCACCCTTTTCTTCTTTCTCCATAGTCATTACATTTATGTTTTCGTCTCTAGATTTTTTGGTTTTACTTTCTCGAATCTATACTAGTTTTTCTTATTGCTCAAGAATCGGTAGTATGATCTAACATCATTTTGTTCTCAATACTCATGATAATACAATATCATATATATGTGAGATGAGCATTGACTCTTGAGTCTTAGCTTTTTTTATTATGGATATGAAATAGTTTATATGATGACGATGATGATCATGATGTAGAATCTCTTTTCTTTTTATACAATGAAATATATATAAAACAACTTTGTATGTTCAAACTTCAACGTGCTTCATGCATGTTTCTACTTGAAAAACACCTTTTTTTCTATAGCTTGTTGTTATTGGTCATTTCATATGGTAACAAATTCATTGTGCATTACTTCACTTGGATATTTTTGGAAAAAAACAGCATTTTTCTAATGCCCATCCTCGGGATGCGTCCCTGGGACACCCTAGGCTCCGACCTCGTCTCGGGGACACCACCGTTCTCGATGATGACAATGATGACGATGATGATGATGATGATGTAGAAAACAGCATTTTTCTAGTGCCCATCCTCGGGATGCGTCCCTGGGACACCCTAGGCTCCGACCTCGTCTCGTGGACACCACCGTTCTCGATGATGACAATGATGACGATGAGCTTTGTATGTTCAAACCTTCAATGTGCTTCATGCATGTTTCTACTTGAAACACACCTTTTTTTCTATAGCTTGTTGTTACTGGTCATTTCATATGGTAACAAATTCATTGTGCATTACTTCCCTTGGATATTTTTGAAAAAAAACAGCATTTTTCTAATGCCCATCCTAGGGATGCGTCCCTGGGACACCCTAGGCTCCGATCACGTCTCGGGGACACCACCGTTATCGAGGCCCGTCCCCTAGTGACTTTGCTTGCTACTCACAGTAAATCAGCAATGTGCTGATGGTTGGCTAACAGAATCTCCTCCACGGTTGCACCAAAGGTAAAGCACACCTCCTCAAAGTGTAGAAGAACACTCCTCGCTTATTGATCACCAACGATGGTTGAATGCTTGAGTGATGATACACGTGACCCTCAACCCCTCCTTATATAGGATTATGGACTGCCCACAATGAGAACTCTAAAAAGCAAACGAAAATAACCAAAAAGCTTGCGACCACTTTCTTTGGCGAATAGCTTTGTTATCGCTAATTTTTGCTTTTCGATAAGTAATCTTCTTCAATCTCTCAATAAAGTCTTCATATGAACAATTCAATCAGCTTTCCTTGATTTACTCATTGAGAGGGTTCAAATGATGTAAAAAACACTTTCTGCACAAGAATTAGGGTTAAGGTTTTCTCTTGATCTGGACATCTAATGATTGAATGTTATGTATCAAATGAAAGCTCTCTAACCAAACTTTCTTTGTTGCTTATTTTCCTCTTTTTGGGACTAAATTATTTCCTTGGAAACCTTTCCTTGTGTAATCACTCCCTATTGGAGATCTTTGCCACAACCTCACTCACACGTCTTAAATACTTGTAATATCTTGACCTTGGCATCATTTTTCTCTTTCCTTAGCCATACTCCCAATTATAAAAGTATGTTTACTCAATCGCTAAGCTTTGATGATGTCTTGAAAGAATAATTATGAGCACTATTGCTCCTTTCGCATCCACAAACCTTTTGGCAATGAGTAACCTTCTATCATATCTATGATACTTTCCTCTAGTTTGTATCTTATCTCATCCTTACTTCAAGTATAATAGAATTTGCAGTCTTCATGCAAATAATTAAGTTAATAATCTACATTTGTTCTTTATCTAATCAATATACTCTACCTTTAGAGCATTTGCTTGTATACTTAGATTCTTGTGTGTCCATCAACTAGACACAAATTTATTCTCTTATTCTTGCATTTAAAAACTATTTTAAGTACAAAATCTTAGAGTTAGTATACTAAACCTCTATCATTCTTACTTATACTATCTAGATTTTATTGTGATCTCTTTTAGTCATGATCATGCTTAACTTAGTCATGCTCATGCTAAACCTAACTCAAATTGATGATGAGTAAATATAAAATGATCTTCTTCATAAAGGAAAAAGAAAAAAACCCTTTGTATGCTTCAAATCATATAATCTATGTATGCATGCAGTCATGCATTATTTCCTATTTAAAATTATGCTAATATTTCAAAAGCACACATAAGACTTCCTCTCTCTTAGTCACATCTCTCTAGTTCTCCATGGCATTCATATAAGATCATGCAGTTATAAAAATTTTGGCAACATTTCTCCTACAAAATAAAGCAAAGAAATAAATAATCATGATACATAAAAGGCATAAGACTTATGGCATGCAAGCCATTCTCTCTTTGTGCCATAAACCTGCTAACAAAAAGCTTTTGCAACATAAACTGTTGGGCACTCCATGCCCTCATGAAAGTATCATATTCAATTACTCTTTTCTTGCTTTGCTACTTGCAAAAGAGTTATGTAGCACAAAAGAGATACATAGGTTCAATTGCATGATGGATGATGAGGTGCCAAGGCCTTCATCCCTCATCATGCCCATAGTTTTTCCATACGTGAACCATACGGCAAACGCATACGGGTATGAAAGTATGAAAAAAGTATGGAATCTTTTCAAAAATATCATACGTGATATCATACGTCTAGCACAAAAAATATTGAAATTTTGACGGGTATGAAAGTATGAAAAAAGTATGGAGTCTTTTCAAAAATATCATACGTCTAGCACAAAATATATTAAAATTTTGAAGTATTATATGTACAATAATATAATATTAAAGATCAGAATTTTGATGGTTACTATAGCTTACGATGTAGTATATATGTGCAGATATAATGAAGGAGAGTATATGAGAGTGAATTTGCATAAAAACAATGTAAAATTGCAATGGATTTGTCTTGAACTAAAATCAATGAGGCAAGAGAAGAATTTGAGGTACAAAAAATTTCATACTCCAACCATACGCATACGGGTATGGAAGTACGGTACTTTTTCCATACGAGTCCGAAAATAACTATGATCATGCCTTCCTCTCTCTAGTCAACTTGAGGGCCAATTATGCATATGAGTTACAACATAGCTACTAGCACTTCTCATCAAGAGAGAGCAAAATCTCCAAAAGTGTCTAATTGGAGTATCGTATACATCATAAAGTACATGGCTTAATCATATATGACGATATGCATAAAAAATAAGATGCACGACACTTTCAAGATATCTCCTTATATGAATAATAAAGAGAAGATGAAGATAATTGGTTAGACAAAAGGAACAAGTCAAAACCTATGCAATATGTTGAGGGGTTATGCATTCCATATGCTTCAAATTTAAGATGTTTACTTATCATTGATATATTTTCTTTAAGTTAATAGCCTCATAAGAAATTATTCTTCTTTGGAGATTTATAAAAAAGCAAAAATTATTGAAATGCTAACAACATGTCCAAATGCTATGGATTTTTTATCATACCTTTCGACTAGTTTGCACAAACAAAAATGAACCAAGTGAAGAGTCCTATGAGATGAAGTAGATCTTACAAGAAGGAGAATTTCTTCAAGTCTCAACAACATTAGTGACACATTGTATGAGTGTTGGGGGTAAAGCCCTAACTGACCCCTTTATAGTGTATACATATGTATAGGCCTATTTATAAAGGCTAAGTCACTTATTCTTTATTTTTTGGCACAAGTTCAATGTGAACTTGGCCAACCCTAAAAGGGTTCTATAAAACATAACTAAATAACACTTTTGGCTCTCTCACTTTTAGAGAAGCCTCCCAAAAGCTGATCGATGCTCTCTCTCTCTTCTAAGCAACTGCGCCTTCACTTTTGAGGCACACGCGTCCTCTACCCCTCCGACACCACACCTCAACCCTATCAACTGGTATCAGAGCTGATTTAGGGGTTCAAAGCTCTTGCACAGGTGCTGTACAGCAAAGAAAACCCCACTTTTCGCGATAATCTTCGATTTCATCGCCAAGAAAGTTGCTCCGAGGCCAAGAGGATCACTTTGGGCATCTCAATGGCCCATAACACGCTGTTTTCAAGTGTTTTGCATGTCTAAACAGGTGTTTCACAAGTCATAACGGCAATACACAAGTCTAAGACCTTATGTATTGATTTGTGGCAAGAGAAATTGCTTATGTACAGCAATTTGTGGCATTTTTCTGAGAATTTCAGAAATTTTTGAAGTGAAATTTGTGGCTTTTGCTCCATTTGATTTTAAAGGTTGCGTTATAGCCTTATATATGCACATTGAGGTCAAAAGAAGTCAAGTTTGTTGATTTCAAGCACAAATTAGCTTGCTGGAATTTTCTGCAAAAAATTTTAGAAAATTTCAGATTCTATTTTTGTGTTCCAATTGGCCTGTTTTTGCTCCATTTCGCTCCCACAACAGTTTGAAGCCATCGTGCACCACTTTTAGAGGTGGTACCCTGATTTTGGTGCATCTTTCCCAAATTTCACCACACTAACCTCTTCATTGTGCAATTATGGGGTCATCTTCCTTAGATGTGAAGAATCTATTTGAGATTCGACGATTTGAGGGAATAGGTTTCGACATGGGAAGGAGAGAATGCAAAGTATTCTCTTTCTGAAGAATTGTGACAAGGCATTGGAGGCGGAAAAACTAGAGGACATGTCACAAGATGCATGGCTGATCTTGAACAAGAAGGCTATTACATATATCAAGATAGTTGTCTCTGATGAGATCTTAGTAGATCTCAAAAGTTTGACCTCTGCTTCAGAAATATGGGCAAAGCTGAAAGCAACTTATGAAAACACTACTCCTGTTAACCAAGTGCATTTGATGCGGAAGCTTGTTGGCATGCACCTAGATGAGTCCAAGAGTGCAGCTAAACACTTATCTCTCTTTACAGGTACTTTGTCACAGTTGCAGGACTTAGGTATGGCTCTTTTTTATGACAAGCTTAAAGCCATTTTCTTGCTTATGACATTGCTTGACTCTTGGGAGACATTGGTAGTCTCATTGTCCAATAACCCCAACCTGACCTTTGATGGTGTTAGGGGTTCTATACTTAATGAAGAGATAAGGAGACAAGCAGGTGGTGAAGGTGGAAGCTCAGCCAACATGGTTAGAGGCAAGACAGATAAGAGGAGTAATAATGCACATAGGAACAAGAGTAAGTGCAGGGGTAGGGTAATAGTAGCAAGGGTAAAAGCAATGATGTGACATGCTATCAGTGTGGAAGGACAGGCCACAAGAAACCTGATTGCCGCTATGACAAGGCACAGCTTGAAAGAAAGAAGAATGCCGGAGATAAGAAGAATGAGAAAAAAGAAGACAAGACTGATGCACAGGACAACCAAAAGGACAAGGAGAAGGCCAATGTGGCCTCTAATGTAGTCATAGAAGAGTTGTCAAATGTTGAGGATATTTTATGCACTACTTTATCAGCCGATGATACTTATGCATTTGATTCCTCTCTATTCACAGGACATGTCGATCACCAAAAGTGATCTTATTGATGCTTTGCTAACCGTTAATGATGCATTGGCCCAGACATGGATTGTTGACTCTGGTGCTTCTTTTCATGTGACTCTTATCAAGGAGTGTTTTTCTATTTTTACTGCAGGCAGCCATGGCCATGTATACCTTGGAGACAATCATGCATGTTCCATTGAGGGTATTGGCCATATGAGCCAAAAAGGTCTCACTAGGCTTTGTAACTTAAAGAAGCTTGATGCTAAAGGCACAAAGCTTGATTTTTGTAATGAATGTCAATATGGAAAGCAAGTGAAACGTTCCTTTTACTCTAGTGTGTCTCGAAAGTCTTGGTGTACTTGAACTTGTTCATTCTCATGTATGTAGCATGCCTACCAAATCTATGGGGGGTGCTTTGTATTTCATTTCTTTTGTTGATGATTTCTCCATAAAAATTTGGGTTCAATTGCTTAAGTCTAAGGATGAAGCATTTTCTGCGTTTAAGCGTTTTCATGCATTTGTGATCACCCAAACAAGTAAAAGGCTGAAATGCCTACGTACAGATAATGGAGGTGAGTACACAAGTGCTGAATTTAAGAAATTTTGTGAAAATTTGAGCATTAAGAGGGAGCTTACTGTTCCATACAACCCCTCTTCTAATGGTGTGGCTAAACGGTATAATAGGACACTTTGTGAGAGGGCGAGATGCATGTTGTCCAGAGCTAATCTCCCTCATGGATTTTGGGGAGAGGCACTCAAAACTACAGTACATATATGCAATAGATCCCCTCACATGTCTTTGAAAGGTGACATCCCTGAAGAGGTTTGGTCTGGCAAACCTGCTTTATATGATCACTTACGTGTCTTTGGTTGCGAGGCTTTTGTGCATATAAGGCATGAGCTGAGAAACAACCTTGATGCTAAGTCCATAAAAGGCCTCTTCATGGGATATGGTGAAGAAGGTGGGATATGGTGAAGAAGGTGAGATGGGCTACAAACAGCTCAAGAAAGTTGTACGCAGTCGGGATGTTGTTTTTCATGAGGAGAGGCTTTTTCAAAACAAAAGTGCCTAAAGAGATGACCATAAAAGGGTCATATTTCAGCATGACCAACCACCTGTTAGGCCCAATTTTGACCCTCAGGATCCACCACAAAGGACTGAAAATATTGATGATCTAGTGGTTTTTGAGCCAGAAGATAATGGACACCAAGATGAGGCTCCTGGAGGGAAAACAGGGCTGGAAATGATGTACAGCAGCCCGTTAACAATGAAGAAGTTAATGTACCTCTTGATGTAGATCCATTGCCTGGTAACGTGGATCATTGGGGAAGAAGATCTACACATCCTAGGAGGCCAGTGAATAGATATGATCCCTCTATACATTATAATATGTTATCAAATGAGGGTGAGCCTCTTACTTATAAAGAGGCAAAGCTATGTGAGCACAAGAAGAAGTGGGAGTTAGCCATGCAGGAAGAGATAAAGGCCTTGCATGCAAATGATACTTGGGATTTGGTTGAGTTACCCAAAGGAAGGAAGGCCATTCCTAACAAGTGGGTGTACAAAATCAAAATTGTTGATGGAAAACCCAAGTACAAGGCAAGGCTGGCTGCTAAGGGATATGCCCAAAAGGAGGGCATTGATTTCCAAGAAGTGTTCTCTCCCGTGGTTAAAATGACCACATTACATAATGTGTTGTTTGCTCTCACAGCTGCCTTGGATTTGGAATTATTCCAAATGGATGTTAAAACAGCTTTTTTGCATGGTGATCTAGATGAAGAGCTGTACATGAAACAGCCAGAAGGATATGCCATTCCTGGAAAAGAGCATCTGGTATGCAAACTCAAAAGGAGCTTATATGGGTTGAAACAGGCCCCCAAACAATGGTATAAGAAGTTTGATGCACTTATGCTCAAACATGAGTTTAGAAGAAGCCATGCAGATCACTGTTTGTACACCAAAAAGGATGAAGATGGCAGCCCAATCATTCTTGTACTGTATGTAGATGATATGCTGCTGGCTGGGAAGAAAAAGAGCACACTGAATGCTCTAAAACAGCAGCTGAACTCTGCATTCTCAATGAAAGACCTTGGGGAAGCTGAGCATATTCTTGGTATGCGAATAAAAAGGGATAGGCAGCAACATACTTTGGAGGTATCCCAAGAAAAGTACATTGAAAAAGTGCTGGACAGATTTAATGTGGCTGATGTTAAGCCTCTTGGAGTGCCATTGCAGCCACATGTTAAGCTTTGCAAGGATGACTGTCCCAAAGATGATGATGCAGCCAATTACATGGTGTGTTCCATATGCATCAACTTGTGGTTCACTTATGTATGCTATGGTTGCTACTCGGCCAGACATTGCTCATGCAGTGGGAGTTGTGAGCAGATTCATGGCTAATCCTGGTAGAGTTCATTGGGAGGCAGTCAAATCTATCTTGAGATATCTGAAAGGAACTAAAAACAAATGCCTAAATTATGGAAAGGGCCCATTAGAGCTGAAGGAATTCTGTGATTCCGACATGGGAGGTGATGTGGATACACAGAAATCCACAAGTGGCTATGTTTTCACCCTTGCAGGCGGTGTTGTATCATGGTGCAGCAGATTGCAGAAGATTGTTGCTTTGTCTACAACTGAGGCTGAATATATTTCAGCCACTGAGGCTTCCAAGGAAGCAATATGGTTAGCACGTCACTAACTTTCTATCCACATTCAATCTTGTCATTATGTATTGTCCAGGATGCCAGCAATGTTAGTCAGATGCCTTAAGTGAGTTTGGTTTGCCTGACAAAGCACCTATGCTTGGTTGTGATAGCCAGAGTGCCATATGTTTGGCAAAGAATGCCATATTCCATGCACGCACAAAACATATTGATGTGCGATATCACTTCATTCGAGAGGTGCTTGAGGATGGCCTTATCACATTGGTTAAGGTCCATACATCACAGAACCCTACAGATGTTCTCACTAAGTGCTTACCTAAAGCACAACATCAGTTATATATACAGATGGTGGGAGTCACTTAGCTTAAAGACGTCATTTATGCCTTTAAGTGGGAGGTTGTTGGGGGTAAAGCCCTAAATGACCCCTTTATAGCATATACATGTGTATAGGCCTATTCATAAAGGCTAAGTCACTTATTCTTTATTTTTTGGCCAAAGTTCAATGTAAACTTGGCCAACCCTAAAAGAGTTCTATAAAACATAACTTAATAACACTTTTGGCTCTCTCACTTTTAGAGAAGCCTCCCAAAAGCTGAACGATGCTCTCTCTCTCTCTCTTCTAAGCAGCTGCGCCTCCATTTCTGCCCTACGCCTCCACTTTTGAGGCACACACGCGTCCTCTACCCCTCCAGCACCACACCTCAACCCTATCAATGAGAACATGGAGAGAGTCGTCGTCTCCTACATCAAAAGCTACTTCATCTTGCATATCATATATGATGTCCTCCATACATCCACCTTCATCAAGTGTTTGAAGCTGCTGAACCCAACCCAAACATTTATGGGGGATTATATGATAGAAGGTATTGTTAATATGCCATGCATGTATTTGTCAAGTGAATCCAACCCTTCACCTTGAGTTAGTAAACAAAGTAGAAATTTACTTTCAAGAAGATTAGAGCCAAGCTTAATCCTTCTATTTTGAGAGAGATTTAACTATTTAATCAGCAAGATAGAACTATGACATGTACTTATTATTTTAGTATTCCATAAAGAGGTCATACATAAGGCGGTTTAAACAGAATAGACGTGATCTTCTATCATGAGCAAAAGGTGGAAAAAGGGGGAAATGAGAAGAGAATAAACATTTATATCATAAAATATACTTCCTACATCTTATTAGCTGCATCAGTGTCTGTGACATGGGAATACTGCAAATTTTAACCCCCTTCTAGCTTCTTATTGTATCACTCCATAGAATGGTAAAGAACCCTTGGCATATACTTCAATTAATGATAGGGAAGTAAAATAAGGTCCATAAATTTTATCAAAGTTAATGTTCCGAATGGAAACGCACGGATATCACAGGCATAACCAACATTAAAAAAAATGTAAGTTCACCTGTAACACGATCACACGCAGGAAATCAAAAATATGCTAAGTACTGAGAAAGATAAACATTTTCTACTTGGGCAGTCCACCATCTTTTCCTAATCAAATAGCAAACATGAAATTGCCATAACTCATTCTTGTAAGCACCTAAAGATCTGCCTTCTGGTTTGGGACTTGTTGTATCGACTAACGAATAAAGGTATAGGAAGACGTGTCAAGTTTAAGAATAAAAATATAGGAAGACTCAGAATCTCAAAAATGCCCGCTTAGATCCCATAATTTCATTAGCAGAACAAATCGCAGGACACAGTTATACATGCACAGGCGTTCTCCTAACAGAACGTGTATCCCCATACAGGTACGATACAGATGTGAAAGCATTATACCTATTGTTCCACTCAACTTTCTCCAATTTCGAGAGCCTCGTATAAGGAGGAATGAGGGGGCTTACCACCTTCATGAGATTGTACACCTGCAAGTTCACGGAGAGGCGTTCAGCTAACGCCATCCATTCTGAATCCTATAAAGAATGGACGTGAATAGAAGAATGACAAGCTGAAAGCCTGTGGGTACACTTCCCACGGCAGAAAGAAGCAGTTCAGAGTGGTGCATACTGTTTTGCAGGCAAGAATGCCAAGAATCACAGAGGACAGCCAGAGGGTAGGCTCTGCAGGAGGGTCACCTCCAACCAGCGAGAGAAGCTGGTTATGGAGCGTCTGAGTCGTCATCATCGTCCGCTAATGGTGAGGACCCAACAGCAGTTTCAACAAAATGTCCGAGACCGCCCGATCGCTGATTAGGATGCAAACCTGTAAAGAGCGAGAGACCTTGAGAGACAGGAGTTCCGCCAGGAAACCTGCTGGTTATGGTTGTTTTTGAGAGCTTTCAAGTGTAGCCAAAGAAATCGACCAATAATCGCCCTGTGTCAAATACTCTCCATTGCGTTTGCGGCCTTCTTCCCCACCCACTAGTGTTTGGACAGAATTCAGAAAAAACCAAGAATCCGCTGTGGCCACAAATTCATAATTTGCGTGGAATCTGCGCTTTGCTTCGTGGCACAAAGCTCAAAAGAGGTCCTTTTCACATGTAGCTGAGTTAGAGGTACTTGGAATCTTCAAAACCTTTATGTCCAAAGTTCCATATGCTAGCGTAAACAAGATCAAATCCCTAATGTCCAAATTCGCGTAGCGTAGTGGTTTGACGCCTTGAGTCTCTGAGACGAAGCTCTCAGTTCAACTCTTGGTTGGACATATTTATGAGTTCGTCACAGATGGGTACCTCTATCTTACAAGGTTGGTTGTGTGAGTGTGCTTCCAATTCATTGTACTTTCAAAGAAAAAAAGATCAAATCCTTAACTCAAAGAGAGCTGAGTGTAGGCAAGGTTGCCTTTTGATGGGTGTAGCAAGGTTGCCTTTTGATAGGTGTATTGGTTGTTCAGTGTTCTTATTGTAGAATGCTCAAATTTGAAGGGACAATCCATCAAAAGAAAGCTTCATTGTACCCATGGTTCACTCTTGACAGTGGTATTACCCCTTTTTTTATGTGTTCCTCTCCCACCTTTATTTGCATGTTGTGGAATGATGGATCAAGTCATGGATCCACCCTTTGGAACCATGAAGCTCAAACCTTGGACCCCTTTTGATCTCTTGTCTCTATAAACCAATTGCTTATCTCTGGGCAGATTTAAACCAATTGCTTTCGGGCATTACTTTCCGTGTGTTGCCTTCGAGGAGTCTAACCCCTACTTTGTGAAATACGAAGGGTCCCATGAGTATTATGCACGTTCACTTGTACAATTGTTCTTTCAATCAATTCAAGCAAAGGGGAATAAGACTTCGGTCAAACTTCCTCTTAAAATTTATTATAAAATTTAAAAAAAAAATTAAAAAATTGATCATGCTTGAAGTGGAAGTCAATGATGAAATCTGTTTTTCTATGATGAAAAGATTGACAATGTTTAATCAATCAGTTGTCAATTATAGACATTAGAGCTTAGTGTGTTGATTGAGGTTGCTTAATTTTGGGATTGTCCACCGAAAAGCAAGTCCCTTGCTTTGAGAGATATGGAGGAGATGCTTCCTTCCATTTTGTCATTATAATTCCATATTATTAGCCACCAAACTATCAAATTTAGCTAATGATAAAACTCTCCAACATGGTTGAAACAAATTTCTTCCTCAATTATAATACCATCAAATCCATGCAAAAGAGAAACTAGCATACAAAATCCTAAATGTAAGCCAACTTGCCTAGTGAACACTTGAATGTTCAAACATTCAAATTAAAGTGATGAATAGTAAAATGAAAAGGACCACAATGAGTCAACATTGTTCAACATAACTGATCCTATTCAAGAATATGGTGATCACAATGTGCAAGTGGGCACTCTATCTTAAGGAAGATGTATCAACAAAGAGCCATATGGGAACCTCGAAGCATCAAATCTACATGTTCTTGACTTATAGATATCAAAAGTACATGCACTTGAAGGAAATCATGGCCTTTGCATTGAAAGAGGCCTCTCTATTTGAAAGTCACACGAGGATTTGATGGACCTTCACTATAAAAACAAACTGAATGTCAACTTGAGTTATCAAGGTAGGTTATGTGTCTCAATGAATGCATAGTCATGCATAGAGTGAAATAATGTGTAAAAGTATCACACTGAAGAACTTCTCATAGAGTTTTAATGTAATACTTGGTCTGAGCATTAGTGCATGCATCACCACTTACTTAGATGCTTCCCAGAGGGAAGAAATACTTAAACTATAAAAGAGGTGAAGTACAAGTCTCCATGGAGGATAAGGTAGCCTTCAAGAGGGAAGAAATACTTAAATTATAAAAGAGGTGAAGTACAAATCTCCATGGAGGATAAGGCATCCTTCAAGAGGGAAGAAATACTTAAATTATAAAAGAGGTGAAGTACAAATCTCCATGGAGGATAAGGCAGCCTTCAAGAAACAACAGTATGCATCAAAGCCTCATGTGCTTCATCTTTGGGTAGAAAACCATATGATGACAACACACACAGTATTAATTTTGACAGTGACAACACATGACACATATCTGTATTAATTGTTTGATAGTGACAACCCATACCAATTTGATATTAATTTTGAGAGCAATATTAATTTTGACAACATTTCCTACCAATGGTATTCATTTTGACCGTGACAACGCATACTAGTTTTTTTTTTTTAATGGAGGTTCAACCGAGGCCTACTCCTCCAAGCTTTAACTTTTGAAATTGCAACTGTACAAGGAAGGGCATAGTACCCATGGGACCCCCCTTATCCCACAAGAACAGGGGTTTACATAGCTGGGTTAGATTGCGGTCACAACTACCGCAAGGTAGGACAAATGGTGGCACATCAGCCACAAGATACAAGTTTCCATGATAACATGTCCCTTACATGTTGTCGGTGGGGGTTGAACCCTCGCCCCTGCCTCAAGAGGCGAAAGGCCCAACCACCCAACCAAGTGGCTTGGGACAACACATACAAGTTTGATATTAATTTTGACAATGATATTAATTTTGACAACATTTTCTATTAATGGTATTAATTTTGACAATGAGTGCACATATTAATTTTCAGAACGATATTAATTTTGACAGCATTTCCTACCAATGGTATTAATTTTGATAGTGACAACACATACTAGTTTGATATTAATTTTTCAATGGCAACACATATTAATTTTGAGAGCGATAATAACTTTTTTTTTTAATGGATATTCAGCCGAGGCCTACTCCTCCAGGCTTTAACATTGAACTTGCAATTGTACAAGGAAGGGCATAGTACCCATGGGACCCCCCTTGTCTCACAAGAATAGGAGTTAACGTAGCTAGGTTAGACTGCGATCACAACAACCGTGGGGCAAGAAAAACGATAGCACATTAGCCACAAGATACAACTTTCCATGACAAACATGTCCTTTACATGTGGCCGGTGGAGGTTGAACCCTCACCCCTGCCTCAAGAGGAGAGAGGCCCAACCACCCGGATAAGCAGCCTGAGGCAACGATAATAACTTTGACAAAATTTCATGCCAATGGTATTAATTTTGACAGTGACAACACATACCAATTTAATATTAATTTTGTGAGTGATATTAATGTTGACAACATTTTCTATTAATGGTATTAATTTTGGCAGTGACAACACATATTAATTTTGAGAGCGATATTAATTTTGACAACATTTCCTACCGAGTTTCAGTGACAATAACAAGACATACCACCTTAATCAATGACAAGGCATACTAGTAATACAATATTAGTCAATAAATATAAATGTATTGAGTATTGTACCCACAATCATACTATATTTCCAATAACAATGGCAACATATACCATTTCAACCAATGACAAGACATACCAATAGTACATTAAACAAAAAAAAAACAAATGTATTGATTACTGTATTCACAAGATCTCAATGTAACAAATAAAGATAAATGTATTGATTATCTCAATGTATTGATTACTGTATTGATGACTAAATGGTAATGGATTTTTCCTCCTTGGTTGACACTTCTTGTATTTGTCCAAATATGATTTCTAGTCCATAACAGATATGCAAAGGTTAATATATGAGGACATTAAACCATGCCAAATATCGATAAAGATTACAAGTATTTTCCTTGCCATCTATTATGATTCTATCTTAAAGAAAATAGAAGATTACAAGTATATTTATAAAGATTACAAGCAATTTTGTTGGCATCCATTGTTCTTTTAAGGAAAATTACAAATACAAGAGGGGATCAACATGATCATGTATGCATGTTTGTAGCCTCATTAAGAACAAAAAAAAGAATTAATCCTCAAAATCTAGTCTCTAAAAAGATGGAGGTTTTTGCCCTATGTAAGATATGATGTTTGGACATGCTATCTGTTTTGTGATAGCAATTTGATGTATGACATATGCAAAATGGGGATGCCCTCCACAAATTACATCATTCTGGGCATGAGATGGTTGAGATATGAATCCATGGTTCAAATAATGATATCCAAAACTTAGACCTTATTGACTTTTCATGCCTATAATATTTGACGGTATATTTGTCACAGCATTTCGAGCATAATTATATCATTTTTTTAATTCAATTGATTCTTATTTTTTTCAAAGTCTTTTAAATTAAATTCAATTTTTTTTTTTTTTATTGAATATGGTAAGAATGTGATTTGCGTTTCATAGGTTGGTTTATAATAGCTAATAAGTCTTCTTTCTCATTTACAACTATGGAGTAAATGGGTCACCCCTTATTTTCTTTTGAAATATCCATATTTTATTTAGATATGCAATGACTTTAAGGAATAAAACCTGATATCTATGTCATCAGGCTAATCAACTAGCATCAAACCCCAAGAAAGTTAAGGTATATATGGATTTTGTGCATATTAAACTATAAGTTATCTACAAACTAAACAATGATATCTCCAATCCTAACCACATCGTATTGATATGAATCTTCAAGTTACATAGTTTCAAGAGGCATTTCTTAAATTGTGAAGCATTTCAAAGTATTTTATATTACAAGTCTTGCTCATGTGTGATATGTAGATGTGTGCAATAACTTAAGAAAAAAACAATAAATAGAGAAAGAGAGATAGATGAATGCATAGTATTGGGTACAATCTCCCTCTGCACTTTGTTAGACAAGTCTTGAAGAGCATATATTTAAGAGCAATATTATACAAAAGGGGGTCATTTAAGAAAAGCAAACCATTGCTCTACAAAAGTCTCCATAAAAGGTGATTTAATTCTTTGTTTTTGAAGAAACATGTGTCTATCCATAAATTTTTTTTTATATATGACTACAAATTCATGATTTAATAATCAGTCCTTTGGATATGATTCTCTTTTACAAAATCACATGGTAAACACATTCCTCAATGACTACTTGATGTCCATGCCCTTATTTTTTTGATTTTCTAATCAAAACACAGTTAGTTCCTCTATCAACCACACATCATGCAATTGATACCACATGTTTACACATGTGATAGGTCATTATTTCATACCAAATTAAAAAAGAAATCCAATAATTACACCAATGATGACATGCCCCAAATTGAAAATGGTTATCCTCAATTGAGAAAAAAATAAAGTTCAAGCATGGATATCCAATAACATTTTAAACAATAGTAATCAAATTGCATGTGCTAATTAAAATAGTGTGCATGGAGTTGAAACGTAGAATTTTTCAGACAATTAATTTTATATGTTTATGAATCATATCTAACAACCAAGTGACCATGTTTTGGATGAAATAACGTTTTTTGTAACCATTGTGATTCTTCCACAAAGTGATTCTTTTGTGTAGTAAAAATTGAAAATATTGAAGACCAATGCATGTTGTAGTCACATCATAATCTTCTTCTAAAGAAAACCCAAGCTTTAGATGAAGTGCTGGTTATATGGACCTAAAATTAAGGTAGACCATGCCTCACAAGATTAGTGGTTATGGGAAAATGTAGGAGCTTGTTGTATTTTTAGAACTAATGGAGGCTTATATACCAATGCTCGTATGGCTAGGCAAATCAAGAAAATAAAATGTAATCTTCTAGTGTGTGAAATGTGGATCTCATATTTTATACATGAGGCTAGTAAGCATCCCTCTTTGCATGCATAGGAGTTGTAAGCAAGGATCAGCGAATCCGCTTCTCTCCAAGGGAAGGTAGCCTTCCCCTAGGAGGCCATACAAACCCCAAAGAATAAGACCACACTTCCCACAAAGGAGGATAGATCCCCTGTACATGGAAGAACATCTAATTCACACTTCTTATATAGTGAGGGCTTCCCAAGACAACTTAATTAATCTCTCTCTTGTCTTCTTGAAGAGCCTTGATTAATATCACCATATATGTAGAGTTTAGTGCACTTTTATTGCCCCATATATGGGATATTGATGCAACCATCATCCATGTTTTAAGCTTCCATGCCCCCTTAAACAAGACCACCTCAAGGGGACCTCCCAATCAACTATAAAATCTTGAACAAACAAGAGGAAAGGAAATGGAGGAGGAACAATTCTCACCTTACCCAAGGGAACAATATCCTTGTCAATTTCAAAAATATTCTTTACAATGCACTCAATTTTGAATGTTCTTCCATGACATAAAATTGAAGAGTTTCTCTCTCTACCAAGCTTAGTGCTCCTCAAAAGTTGCCTCTTCCACACTTGTTTCTAGACACTGACTTACTACTACATTACCACCTTCTCATGCACATAGCTTACTGCTCAATTAATTAATTTGGACGATCTTTATATTGTTACAAAGATCATTTTATATGTTGTATGACCCCTTGCAAGAAGGTGACCAACACCTCTCTTGAACTTCTATAGAATGATCATACCAATTTTTGTAGCCCAAATCTAGAATGAAAAAGGTAGATACCATTAGAACATATTATTATTAATTTGGGGGTTGTATTATGCTTACATCCCCTTTTATCATTCCAACTACATTATCACAATGTAGTAAGAGACGTGCCTATGCAATAACTTCCAAAATACGAACCCAAAAATAAAGGACGTGAAAGTAAAGAAGTTCATAAGGAAGATGTTGACATACATCGAAATGGACACAAACACTAGAAACATTTATGCATGCACTTACTAATTCTTAAGATGGCCTTAAAATACAATTGAAACATTTATCTAGAATTACATATTATTTATAAACGCATTCAACTAGTGAGGAACAATTTCTTGAACTTCATGTTGGAGATTGATGACTACAAAAGCATGATGTTGGCAGCAGTCAAGGAACTGAAGGACTCACAAGACAAGGAAGCCAACGAAGGGAGTCGGAGCGAAGAGAAGGCACAAGCAGACAGAGTAGTCAAAGAAGATCTGGCAAGTAGGCCATCTAAATTTTTCATGCATCAAAGAGGTGGGCACACAAGAAGAAGGAGCAAGTAGGGAGCTCGAGGAAATGTATGTCAAACTGTTAGAAGAAATCCCTACAAAAATAGTGATGTTTATCACTAAAAACCATTGTAAATATCATTTCATATTTTTGTAGCTCCATTTTGTGCAAGCCAAGGAGTCCTTGAGCTTGAGGAGCTTTAGAAGTACCTACCTATAAGTTTTCACATTTTTTAGACTCCCTTTGAGGACGAGCGTGTGACGGTAAGACGTAGAGTTTAGGGGTTGGAGTTATAGGTATTTTCTCCACTTTTATATTTTTTCTTCTGTTTTTCTCATCACCATCATCATCTTCACCATTCCCCACCTCCATCTCCATCATCGCGAAAAATTTCAATGTTTGATCATACCACCTTCTCCCATCCATTTCCCTCATTCCACTTGTGTGAGAGAGAGAGAGCGATTTGTGTGCATTGTTTTTGCATGTTTCTGAGCTTCCTTGCAGGATTTGGCTTTTTCATCACCACCAGCACGCTGCGCAAGTACAAAAACGCTCGGTCCTGTCTCTGTGTCGCAAACATCTGTCGATCGCGATCGATAGAAAATTTCACCTTTTGGTAAAACAAGGTGCACCATCTTAATACACATGAAGAGCACATTCCAAATCACTAAACAAAACTAAAAAATTTCGTGTTTCTCTGTCAATCGCGACCGACAGACCCCACGACCGACTGACCCTGTCAATCGCAATCGACACCGTCGATCGCGATCGACAACCACGACCGATACCTCAGTCAGTCACGATTGATTGAAATTTGACGATTGACAGAAAGATTCACGCATGCACGTGTCCCTCGCGACGGATAGGACCCTAATCGACTGAAATTATGGCGAAAATCTGAGAAAAAGTGTCGATCGTGATTGACACTATCGATCGCGATTGACAAGACTCCCGACCAACTCTGTTGATCGTGATTGACACTGTCAATCGCGACCGACAGGCCCCGATGGACACCTCTGTCAATCGCGATTGACAGATCTATCGATCGCGATTGACAGGCTTTTTCGGCCAAAATTATAGGGTTCTATTTCCAAGTCTTTGGGGTAATTTTTGGGCATACTTATCAAGCCATTAGTGGTTTGTGAAGTCCCTACACTTGTGTTTCGAGAAAATTCATGTGAACTATCAGCCTGCTTGAACCTTGTTTTAGCCCCAGAACCCTGAACTGGCATAACTTTCTCATACGAAATCCGTTCGGAGTGATCTTAGGCTTGTTGGAAAGCTCACAGGGGGTACAACCAAAAGTTCCACTGGTTACGGTAAAATTAATATCAGGATTATCAGATAGGGTATTTTGAAGTTGACCATACCCCAGGGTAGGAAAACTGAAGGATCCTTGGGATTGTTTTTCATATAGGCAAAGGGAAATTTGGTTTGTGAATTACATGCATGAAAGTGATATGTCTGTCATTTGAATTTAAGTCTTGAGCTAATCTTGGGACTCTTATAGGTCCATTGAGAGCACTTGAAGGCATCCAAAGCAAGGGCTTTTTGCAATCTTGAGAATCGGGTTCTTGAGCACCAAAGGGGCAAGGGATCAGCAAGCGAGGTTGGAATACTCTCAACTCCCTCTGTCAATTCCTAGCTTAGGCTAAGTACGAATAGTGCTAGAAGTAAGTCAGGGCAACGATAGGCACGAGACAAGTCAAAAACTATCTAAGAAATCAAGTTCAAAAGATAACCTGTGTGTGACCGACAACTGTAAAGGAAAAGAACCTAACATGAGAGGATCAACTTTAAAGTGCAGAAATTAACTCAAGTATTCCTGACGACGTGATATCAGACAAGACCATAAAACACGATAATCAACTTAAATACAAAAGAACTCAGCAACGAGGTTGTACCTGGGGTGAAATTTGGGATTGCTCAAATAGGCATATGAACCTTAGATCAGGACGACACCTAGGGAGAGACAGACAGAGTCTTAGATCTTCAGAGGCTAGTGTCAATCATACTACTAGGTCTTGGGCCCAACAGTTGAGCCATCATTCGTACTACCCTAGCTCTGAGACTAGCGAGTCTGAGATGTCCCACGGTATGGAGAGACCTACAGGAAGTTCAGGAGTGCCATATTTACATAGGGTAGAAGGCCCCTACAAGACGCAACTTGAATACCTTAGGACCAACCGATTAGGTGCTTGCATCTATGAGGACGGCCTAGGAAGATCTGTGGTCTAGGTTAAAAACCCTGACCAATCCATTGGACTAGAACACCCAGCTGTCAAGTTTGAAAATGGAGCATACTTGGACAAAGAAAGAACCATATATGTAGTCACCAGTCATCCAGATAGGACAGACGAATTTGGAAACGTGATCCCAAAAATGGATTTAGGTGACCTGGAGCAAGGAAACATGGGTGTAGAACCTAGAACCCCCCGAGGCAAATCTGTTCTCACTAGGATTATCACACGAGAGTGGATTTCCCAAGACAATAAGAGCATAGATCTACTCCTGAACCGAGAGACTGATGAAGCCTTTTGGAGGTATAGATCTGATCAGCCGAATGAGGTAGGAACAATCATGATATATGAGTTCAAAGATCCTGCTAGCCCAGGGAGAGTGACCTACTTAGATCACGCTTCAGAGAGGATCTTTGTGGTTACAGAAAATGACAGGCATGCTTACACTTGGAAAGGTGAATTTATTTTCCCCCATCCAAGTTCGAATGTGTCCTTTGGTCACCCAGGAGCTGGAACATCCCAAGCTCACGGAGCTCAAAGAGACAGACATAGAGATAGACCGGAGGTAAGCTTTGCCAACCCAGTGGGAAGAGAAAGAACTAGAACGGAAGCAAATAGAGTGGAACCTGAGGGACTTAGAGCCCCTAGGAACCAAAGGAATGCGGATGAATTCCCTCTACCATGACCTAGAGAGCACACGAGGACTTTGAGGCCGACTCAGCTAGTTAAGTCCATGAAGAACTACTTCGATGGCACAGGAGACCCATATGATCATGTGGCCGAGTTTAGGCAAGTCTTGAGAGCTGAGCAAGTTGAGGACCTATTCACGCAGTATAATGCCTTTGGTCTAACCCTTAGGAACACAGCCCTTACGTGGTTTCAACCGTTGAATGAGAGACAGTTCAGGAGCATAGACCAACTCTTAGAGGCTTTCATCACTGAATTCTCTAAAAGTGACATAAGGCATAATACTTCCTCATTGATACATAGCTTCAAGCAGACCCCTCAAGAGACCGTGAGACTTGCAGGAAGAAGATTTAGGCAATATCTTGAGAGATGCCCTGTCCCTGAGTTACCCACACCAGCCAAACAAGTGGCTTTATTCTTGGATGGATTGCTAAGTACCAAATTGAGGTCATATGTGTACTTGAAGGACCCTAGGACTATAGAAGAGTGTGTACGCATGTGCATCGACATCGAGGATAACCTATGGGAGGAGTTAGAGCTTTCCAAAATCTACAGAGATTCTGATAGTGCCTCTAGTCTCTCTTCCTTGCAATCCACATCAATTGAGGAACTTGCGAAGAAAGTAGCTCAAAACTAGGTGTCACTAGCAAACAAATCCCAAGGTTTGCCCAAGTAAAGAGGTGCTATACTTGCGGTGGTGACCATATGGCGAACGTATGTCCGATCATGGCTCAACCCCAAGTGAACCCTAGTAGCCAATATTGCACCATAGAACGGAGATGCACAAATCACACACCACAAGACTGCCCATACAATAAGCAAGCAGTTAGGCAAACCTACCCTGAGCCCTATGCACAACAGGGAAGATACCAGAACCAGTACCCTCCACAGCAATATGGTAGACCACAACAACCTTATCAACAACCCTATCAAGACCAACAAAGGCCTCAGCCTGTGTTAGCTCAGCAACCTCCTACCCAAACCAATGTGATTTCTGTAAAGTATGCAGCTGCTGAGGAAAATTTGAATAGAGCCCTAGTCCCAGTGACTCCATTGCTTTCAGAAAGTGACCCGAGTGATCATAGTTTTGATTCCACTCACATAGATAGTCCACAGTTGTCTCCTGAACATGGTGAGTCCTACTATAGTGAAGAACCGAGTGAACCAAGTTGGGAGTCAGATTATGCAAACATCATGTATACAAACCCCAACCCCAGACCTCAACCTAGACAAGCAAGACCCCCATTCCCTAGAGGACCATGCTACAGATGTCAAGGAGATCACCTCATTCGTGACTGCCCCTTACCCCCATCTACACAACCTCAGTCAGTGACAATCCAAGGCTTTTGCCAAGATTGTGTAAAGGAGCATCTCTTACGAGATTGCCCAAAGAATCCCAATAATGTGCCAAAAATCACTCCTATCAATGTTATTGGGTTAGTAGTAGACTCTACAGGAAGTGTGACTTCCACTGCACCAGTGCAAGTGGTCACTAGAGCTCAAGCATTGCAGCAAAACCAAGGAGTAAGCCGGGAAAAGAGCTCAGATGCTAGTGAAGCTGAGAGCTTAACCAAGAAAAGGACTAGAGCCTGGAGAGATAGTAGAGAAAGAATGAAGAGGCAATGGGCTAAGAAGATGAGTGAACTTGAGGAAAGCCTAAGAGAAACAAAAGCCAAGATAGTTGAACTCACATCTCAAACTCCCTCTCACACTACTCCACCCCCACCATTCCCATCACCATCCGATCCAACACCTTCCAACCCACCTCACACAATTCCACCACCCCCTAGAGTAGGATCACTTTTAGCAGATCCCACTCCTGAGGACCTAAATATGATGCTTAAGGCATATCAAGCCAGAATCCAAGAAGGGCCAAATGTGACAGATCATGAAAAGTGTTACCCGAGAGCGGAACTAGAGCTTGAACGAACCAAGATTTGTGCTTAGATGGTGGAATTGGCTCAAACCATGTTTGAAGCCAGTCGCCTTTTTAACATCTCTAGTTGAGCTAAGACGCAGTTGCATTTTGATGGATTGCTAAAACGATTGGAGAGGCTAATTGCACAATCAGAAAAGGAACCCGCCTCTCAAAATAAGAGAAGGCCAAGTGAGAGAATAAGCATTCCCCCCCAGGAAGCTTATGTGCCCAACTCCACAGAGCCAGACACATCTTCTTCTATGAATCAATTCACACCAGAATTCCTACGAGAGATTCAAGAAGACAAATGGGCTAAAGAAAGTGAAGTCCCTCCTCCAATTGAACTTGTAGATGATGCACATGATCAATTCCCACAAGATATTCCCTCCATTTATGAAGAGCAGGAGAGCACTCAATCTCAGGAGAGATTAGACTTCGAATCTAACTCCATACAGGAACTACCCCATTTCACAGGCCCATGGGAGGCAAAGTCCACGTGTATGAGAGCACCCACAGTCATGGTAAGAAACGAAGACTCAGTCATATCTAAGAACACAGAGGTAGTGAAAAACACTAAAGTGCAGTGCAACCTCACTTTAGAAGAGCTACTCAAAGTTAGGCCAGAGTTATGGAAACATGTAGCTAACCAAGTGCCAGAAGTAGTGAAACCTCGTTCCCAGGTAGGATCACATAGAACAGTGCCAGAAATTCCTCTAGACAAGATAGGAGACATGAGCGAAGGAGAAGAAGGAAACACCTATCTTCCCATTACCCATCAGGGGTACACAACCAAGGCAATTCTCGACTCAGGTGCAGGAGTTGCAATTGCTACCACTTCCCTATGGAAGCGTTGGGGCAAGCCAACACTTAGGCCAACGAGAATGAAATTGCAGATGGCTGACGATCACATAGAGAGACCCTTGGGTTTGCTAGAAGGAATAACTCTCACTACATGTGGTGTAGAGTTTGAGCACACATTTGCTATATGTGATTTTAGCAAGAACCATGCCTATGAGATGATTTTGGGAAGACCATTTATGCGACAATTGCAAGTAGTACAGGATTGGGGAACCAATTCCTTGTACTTGCAACACTTAGGTGTTACGACCAAAGTGAATCTCAAAGATTACTCTCATAGAGATGTCCCTCCAATCCAATGGAATCCCATCCATAGAGCAAAAGATGACGCGGAATCGGTGCGTTCCATAGGATCAGGATCCTCATGGATGCATGAAGACACTCACTTATGCATGTGTAAAGTAGCAGTAGAAGAAGAGAAGAGAGAAAAGGCCAGAGAGATAGGTGCAAAAGAAACCCATAGATCAATTCAAGACCCAGCCTATGTACCTGTGTTATTCCTTGATGAAGAATTTGAACCTCACAGTTGGGCAGAAATTTTAGCAACAATGGATGTAGCCATCAATGAAGAACAATGGACACCTCACTGTGACGAGGATGGCTATGACATTTTAGTCTTCTCCATAGAGCCAATCATGGGAGATGCAGTTTTAGAAGAGTGCGAACCTAACCCTGATGCATTTGAGGATGCAAGTGACTCCAATCTAGAGTCAATCATTATGGACCCACCTTTTGCATCAGATGAAGAATACTTCCATGAAATAGAATTTCAACCCCAGAGACATGGAGAGCTCACCAATGACGTAAGGTTAACCACACAAGTGACCCCTAAGAATGAAGGAAAGAAAAGAAAGAAGAGAGAAGTCACACCAGAAGAGGAAGAATCTTTGTTTGAGGTCCCTGCCAATTTTAAAAAGTATGAGGTAGATGACAGGAGAGTCATGATAAGAATGCCTAAATGCGAGGCACAATCAGGAAAGGCCTATGATAACAAAGAAACCACCAAGAAAATAGTGGTAGCCCTAGAAGAAGGAGAGGAGAGATGTACGTACATAGGCCATGACCTAACAGAGGAAGAAGAGCATGCGTTAATAGCCTTGCTAAGAGAATATAGAGATGTATTCGCTTGGAGTTACAAGGATTTGAAAGGTGTAGACCCGGACATATGCTCACACACTATCCCCATGACCTCAGATGCTAAGCCTTCTAAGCAAAAGCCATACACATACAATGATAATTATGCTGCCAAGATCAAAGAAGAGATAGATTGTCTGGTAGAAGCTGGATTTATCTATGAAATTGAGCACACCGAGTGGGTATCCCCCATTGTAGTTGTGCCCAAGAAGAATGGAAAGCTACATGTGTGCATTAACTTGAGAAAGGTTAATGCCACCACCATTCGAGATAACTATCCACTTCCAATTACCTAGCATCTACTAGAAAGAGTAGCAGGCAAGGAAGTATACAGTTTCCTTGATGGATTTTCGGGCTACAATCAGGTATCCATTGGTCCCGAGGACCAGCATAAGACTGCTTTTGCCATGGAATGGGGCATATTTGCCTTTAGGGTAATGCCATTTGGGCTTACCAATGCTCCTACAACCTTTCAGAGACTAATGTGCCATGTATTTAAAGAGTTCCTGAGGAAGAATTTAGAGGTCTATGTTGATGATCTCTGTGCTCATTCCAACATTAGACAAACCCATATCCTTGAGCTCAGACAAATCTTTGACAAATGTCGAGAGTATCAAGTCTGCCTGAACCCAGAAAAGTGTGTTTTCATGGTCAGGCAAGGCAAGATTCTAGGACACATAGTGTCAAGGAATGGCATATCCACTGATGAAGAGAAACTAAGAGCCATAGCAGAGTTACCTAGGCCAAAAAATATCAAGGAAGTACAAGCTTTCATGGGGCATTGTGGCTATTACCGACGCTTTATACACATGTACGCCATCATTGCCAAGCCACTGTACGGACTTTTGACCAACTTTGAGTGGACTAATGAATGTGAGGACTCTTTCAATGAGCTCAAAAGGAGATTGTGTTCAACACCAATCTTAACCACACCAGATTGGAATAAGCCGTTCCATGTTCATGTGGACGCGTCCAATTATGCTATTGGATGTGTACTCGCACAACCTACGGGTGAAGGTAATATGGATCTTCCAATTGCCTATGTCAGTAGACAATTGAATGCAGCTGAACAAAATTATACCACCACTGAACGAGAAGGATTAGGCATGGTATATGTAGTTAAAAAGTTTAGACACTATTTGCTTGCAAATAAGTTTAAATTTTTTACCGATCATCAAGCACTGTTGTACCTGGTAAACAAGCCATGCAATACAAGTAGATTGGTAAGATGGTTTCTCTTACTAATGGAATATGACTTTGAAGTGGTGGTGAGGAAAGGGAAGACTCACTTGAGAGCAGACCATCTCTCTAGGCTCACATCTGGAGAAGCCCCACAAGGAGTGTCAGATGACCTTCCTGATGCTTACTTGTTTAATTTGGAAGTTGTACCTCAGTGGGCTAAGCCATTAGTGCCAGTGTTGACATACGAGCCTAATCACCCAGTCATAAGCACTAAAGATAGGGAGGTAGTAAAGGCCCAAAAGTACCACATTATGGCAGGAAGCATGTACAAACAGACAGATCAAGGGATATTGGCTTGTTGTGTGGAAGAGGACGAGTACACAAAATGGTTGCAATTAGCACATGTAGGAGATCAACACCATTTGAGGCAGAGAACTTTACAGACACTAAGGAGATTTGGAGTACACTGGCCTACTATGGAAGCTGAAGTGTAGAGTTACGACTCCGTAGTATTGTGTTGTGAATCTGTTTGGTGATAGTTATATGCGGTTCTGGATTTTATTACGGAATAAGTGTTGTTTATCAGTTTTCTATTGAACAAGGGACTGTGTAAGGCCGAAGCGAACTATTTGCATATTATCATTTTTTGTTAAGTAACCAGGTTCGAAACAATAGTCTGCGTTCACTGTTGATTCCGATCACAGGAAGGACTCGTATCGGTAATGGTCTGAACGCGAGTGGAAACAATGATAAGTTTGTGACGAGTCGACTGTTGGTAGGAATTTGTTGCTTGAGTTTGGCATACGGTAAGTTTGCATACCTTCGAGTATAGCTGTCTATTGTGTTATTGTTCGGTATACCTATCTGTCACGAAGAAGTGCATATTGAGTGGCCTTCGGTTAATGAAGTTGAGTATTCTATTAGTTATAAGTCAGAACCGGACTACTGCTCTGTTGCCATAGCAGGTCCAGTCTGGAAATTTTAAGCCCCAGTACGCCGAACAGTTATCAGTTGTTCAGAGTCAAGTACTGAGCTAAGACGCGATAAAGCAATTATGATTGTGTAAGAAGTTGGGAAAATAGTACAGGGCTCTGTCTAACAGACCCCTACCACTCCCAAGAACCCACGTGGCTAAGAGGTAGCTTAATATTAGTTATCTCGGTATTGCCAATTGATTTACCTGAACATGGAAGAGTAAAGATTGAAGGGTTCGGGAACGTCCGACTTTTGAAAGTGTTTTGAGTCTGAAGTCAGAAGTTTAACGACTAACATTTGGCACCATCTGTGGGAAAGCGGCATCAGATTACCAGTTATTTGTGGGAAGGTGGCATTAGAGTGCCAACTGTTTGTCAAAATCAAACATCCCGTTTATCGTTCGATTGACTGACAGTAGCAACAGAGCCAGATTGTTGCAAACTGCTCAGATAGTGTTACTACGCAATGATACATGCCGGTTACTCGGTATGGCGAAACGTATCCTAAGAACCATAAGGCTGGAGCACGTAAAGTGCTAAAGACAACCCTAGAAGAAGAAGGTATAATGCGGTCTGACCCAGTGGTCAAGCAAGTTAAGGACGTTAGAATTAATTCCGGTCATATTCCGATGGAACGATCAACACCTTTGGTACATTCTGGTGCTACTTCGACCCAGCCTATCGAAGATATAGTGATTCCAGAATCTACCAAGACGCCGTTGGAAACCAGTTTAACAACCTTGGATAAAGATTCAGAGTTATCCACGATCAGAAACACTCTAGGAAAAGAAATCGGTAAAAGCGGAAAAACACTACATTCTGGCACAATTTCGGTTCTTTTCCGGTGATATTCCGGTGATAGAATCACCAACTGTCGGCGAAGGCTTAGCATTTTTTGCAGAATCCTCAGTCCAACCATCGTGCTTGGAAGAAAGATTTCGGATATTGGACATCCAGAAGGAAGGAAAGCTGTTTGAAGCAGAGATCCGAAGCATCCTAAGCAAAAACAACACATCGGAAGGCACACCATTCGGCGATACAAGTTCCGATAGGTCAACCAATCAACCTCAAGATACAGAAGGAAGGCCTAATACACTCACAATGAACGGACAACAACAGCAACAACAGTTATGTAAACCAAAGCCGCCTCCAACAAGAGTAACATACACAAAATTCGGTCGATTCCCAGGAGATGATCCGGTAAACAACTCTAGTCGGCAGCAAAAATATTCGAACCGGGGATACGAGAACAATATAGGATGTATAACAAGGCTAGTCACTGGACTGCAACAGAACCACCAATGTTCCCAGAACCTATTCCGGTAACACAAGCTTCGTCGACAAAGGAAGGAACACAACAAAAGGAAGCAGAAGCGGAGCCATCATCAGCAGTAGACGTGACAGCAGATACTTCTGCATCAGCAGAGACCTCAAGTTCAAAGGAGCAGGACAACCAATCTCAACAGGCCTGGGAAATTTTATCCAAGGCATCTATCACCCTGCCTCTAGGCCAACTTCTGGCATTATTACCTGGGATTCGACAACAGTTCCAGCAACAGTTCAGTCCGGTGCCGTCTTGTATTCCGGCGACAGCAGCAGTTCAACCGGAACCTGATTCTACGGTTAATCATTCAGTTCCCTTGATTACAGTATGATATAAGAATCATAAGATTACGCAGGTATTAATTGATGGAGGCTCTGGTGTAAACATTGCCACTGCGGCATTATGCAAAAGGTTAGGATGGACAGAAATCGAACCAGTTCAATTTTTTGTCAGAATGGCAGATCAATCTAGAGTCCATCCCGTAGGACTTGTGCAGAATGTACCCATTACTTTACAAGGTACGACCTTCAAAATGACCTTTGTTATACTAGATCTGCCGGAATCCACTTTGGATTACAACCTTCTTTTCAGCCGACCTTGGCTGAAGCATGCGAAGGTAATACAGGACTGGTCTGCACAAGAGCTTACGTTCAAAGATGCCAATCGTAGATATGTGGTAAAATTAGATGCTATACAACCTTGCAAACTTCATGCCAGACCATATTTTGCTGAACCAGTCCACATGTTAGATGGACTATCAGATGATGAAGAAGAGGAATTTCTGAAGAATAACGCTGATTTAATGTCCTTAGGGACTGTTGATCTACAGTCCGTTATAGATAACTGGAACACTTCAGTTTGTACGATTGTACCTATCACCGAAAAAGCTAAGCAGGAAGATACTGCCTCAACACATGACGATGAATTACAACCTCTGTTCAACTCAACAGACGATATAGAGAAACCTCAACAGTTTTATGTCCCCGAAGACCAGTTGACCACGTACAATCTAGGAGACGAAGATCATCCGCGACCTGTAAAGATAAGGCAAAACTTACCGGAAACATTTAAAGCTGATTTGATTCGACTACTTCGCGAATTCTCAGACTTCTTTGCATGGGATTACAAAGATATGAAAGGATTAGATCCGCGCATCTATCAACATAGAGTCATGTTGAAGCCTGAAGCTAAACTGAACAAACAGCCCAGCTACCGGATGAATCCCAATTATGCATCACAGGTAAAAGCCGAACTTGATAGATTATTAAAAGTCGGATTCATCGTACCAATAGAACATGCTGAATGGATTTCACCAATTGTGATCGTGCCAAAGAAAAATAAGCAACTGCGAATCTGTGTAGACTACCGGAAATTAAACGAAGCAACAGTACCGGATCCTTTCCCGATCCCCTTTCTGGATACCATGCTTGATAGGGTAGGAGGTTAGACGGATACAACGGTTACAATCAGGTTAGAATGGCCGAAGAGGATATTCCAAAAACTGCATTCATTACCAACTGGGGTGTCTTTGCTTGCACCGTAATGTGGTTCGGATTGAGAAATGCACCAAGCACATTTCAGTGATGTATGCAGGAGATTTTCTCTCCTTATCTCACTTCATTTATGCAAGTATATCTCGATGACTTCTCGATTTTTGGTAAGATGATGGCACATTTGCTTCATCTACGATGCTGTTTTCAAAAGTGCCGAGAGTACAGACTCTGTCTTAGCCAAAACAAATCTGTGTTTGCGGTTTCGTGTGGCAAACTACTTGGTCATATTGTATCTGCACAAGGTATCCGAGTAGATCCAGATAAGATTTCAGCAATTTTAGAAGCCCCGGTACCCGCCACTCCAAAAGAAGTAATGTGTTTTATGGGTCAAGTACGGTGGCACGACAGACACTTACGGTGGCTTGCTCATCTGGCTGTACCACTGAACAAGCTAATCACAAAAACTCCCCGACAGTTCGAATGGACTCAAGAATGCCAAACTACATTTGATCGACTCAAGTATTTATTGATGCAGGCCCCAATCTTACAACCACCGGACTGTGACAATCCGTTCCATGTTTTTGTCGACGCTTCAGATATTGTGATTGGCAGTATTCTGATGCAGCAAACACATAAGTGGTTTCGCCCCGTTTATTATGCCAGCAGAAGGCTTGCACCTGCAGAGAAGAACTATTCTACCACCGAAAGAGAATGTCTAGGATTAATTTACTCCATCAAAAAGTTCAGACATTATCTATTAGGCCAAAAATTCACCTTCCATGTGGATCATGCTGCCCTCGTCTATCTAGTAAGACAGCAGCATTTAGGCGGACGATTAGCACGATGGGTGCTACTCTTGCAGGAATTCGACTATGAAGTCATCCACTGACCCGGAAATGCAGATGCCTTAGCAGATTTCTTATCTCGCCTAGATTTCGGTGAAGCTCGGATAGGCATAGATGACATGACTCCAGCGATCTATAGTTCTGAGCCACTGCCCGATGAGACTGCCGAATCACAAGCACCACCTACATATTATGATCAGATTCTAACTTTTCTCACCGAAGGATGCTTTCCATCCCAGACAGCGAAGGCAGTCCGAAGGAAAATTGCAGTCTTTAGCTACCGATTCCGGTTAGTTGCTGGAGAACTATATGATGTAGATCACACCGGAATCTTACTTCGCTGTGTTCCTCCGCATGAAATTAACTCAGTCATCACGATGGCTCACTCAACCCCTACTGGTGGTCACTTTGCCACGGATTTGACTCACCGGAAAATTCTGCAAGGAGGTCTCTGGTGGCCAACGATATACAGAGATGTGGCCCAATTTGTCAAACACTGCGATAACTGTCAAAGGTCTGGACAACCGCTGCAACGACACTTCTTTCCCTTGCAGCCAGTCATGCCATTAGAACCATTTCAGAAATGGGGATTAGATTTTATCGGTCCGATCACACCTCCAGCAGTCTTCAGTAACAACAGATACATACTAACCTGTACAGACTACGAAACGAGATGGGTAGAAGCTTGGTCTTTACGGTCTGCTACAGCGGTTGCAGTAGCAAAATGTCTATTGAATGATGTCTTTCCACGTTTTGGCTTACCACTGGAAATTGTCTCAGATCAAGGCACTCATTTTATAAACAATTTAATGAAAGCACTTACACATTCGTTCCAGGTCACACATAAATTTAGTTCTCCTTATTATCCTCGTGCCAATGGTTTGGCCAAAAGTACAAACAAATCTCTGTTGAATATCCTCCGGAAACTGATCATGGAAGCACCGGAAAGATGGGATCAACTACTACCTGCAGTATTATGGGCATACCGAACTACCTATAAGGTAACAACAGGATTGACACCTTTCAAACTAGCTTATGGCTTAGAAGCAATAGTACCCATGGAAGTAGTCATCCCAAGTCTGCGTGTAGCAATTACTCAGAAGATGCTACCGGAAGATTCGCTGACAGCACGAATGGATGCACTCAGAGAACTTGATGAGCACCGATGGCTCAACTTTTTAACCATGCGCGAAGTACAACTAAGGCAAGCCAAGACACACGATCGATATTTGCAGACTCCAATCTTTTCGGTAGGTCAGCTTGTACTCTTCTATAACGCAAAGTCGGATAGAGCACAGGAAAGTTCAAACTACGATGGTTCGACCCTTTCAAGATCTCGGAACAAATCGGTCCGGCAACTTTTCGGTTGACTACATTGACCAGAAATCCACTCCCAAAAGTAATCAATGGGTCGAAGTTTCGGCCGTATCATCACGCTGCTAGTCCGCATTAAATTATTCGGCGATGGGCCGCGTTTTGTGTAATCTTTTTCTTTTTTCTTTCTCCCTTTTTATAAATAATCGTGTTTTGTAAAATCTTTATGTTACCAGCCGCCCCCGTACCAGTCACTCAAGCACGCATGCCAGCATGCAAACTGTATCATTCCCGCACCGCACAATGATACCCACCCCCTTTCCCTCCCCACCATGTTGTTCCTACTTAACCCTTTCAGCAACGCCAAAAATCTCTACTGTGTTGTGTATTAGTGTTCTGTGCGACCTCTTGCGTTCTGTATTCGTGTTCATCGTCTGTATCAGCACACGCCATGGAAGCGATAGCCAATTATGCTGCCTTCCGCGATGGTATCCCTACCGAGGTAAGTGAATACCTGCGTTGCAGAGGGTTGGCCAACTTCGCTGAGTTGCCTTGGCACTCAGTGGAAGCCCATCCCTTCTTCGCGCAAATCATCCTTGCCATTGCCCAGTCCCCCGCCACCGAACGCCAATGGGTCTTCCCCTCGCTACCTTCGCGAACCGTCATCACCTTCCAAGCCTTCTCTGAAGCCTTCCGCCTCTCCCCCGCAAGACCGAGAAAATGGCCCTAGTATCCCCCTCGCCCGCGTGACCGAACTGTTCCCCCGATCTTCGTCCAACGAATACGCCATTCTCTACCGCCCTGAACCCGAACGATCTGCTCTGCAATTCCTAGTCGCCATACTCAACCTTCAGAAGCGCACCTACGGCATCTCCCGCCCCTTCTATTCCACCTTAGATTTAGCTGCCCGTGAACCCGTGAACTTCGCCTCGTACTTTTTCCATAGAATTCATAAAGAGTGTGTAGCTATAGTGAAGCAAGTCAAAAAGAGAACCACCCCGCGCTCTCGCCTTCCCCATATCATATCATTCCTCTTCCCAGCCATCCTTGCCGCACAACCACCACCCCAAGGACCGGTCCTAAGGCATGAAGAATCAGTACAACCACTCGAAGACGATGAAGAAGAAGATGAAGAAGAAGATGAAGAAATAAACCAGTTATTCCGCCGCAAAAGAATCAGAATCAGCTCATCAGAAAGTGAGGCACACTGTTCTGCCGGAAAAGACAAAGATGCTGAAGACGCGGAGCAAGAGACCTTCCATGATACAGCCACCTCAATGCACAATGAATCATCGGCAGACCAACAAGACCAACAGAATCAAACTGAAACAGAAACGGTTTCAACCGAAGAAGACTTAGAGCAACAGAAAGACGAGCAGCAATCCGCTAGGGATGCACTAAACACACTTCTGAAGGCCGTCGAATCCACAACCGACAACAATGAAGATGAACAACAACCAAGCAATCAGGTAACAAACACTGACTCTGCCATTCCCAAACCTCCACCAGTCAACCCCATTCCCACACCGGATTCAGCATCCTCTTCATCCTCCCTCAATTATTCACCCCCGACATCCCCCCAATTACACACCTAAACCCCTGCGCAACCACAACACCCACTTCTCCTTCCCTCCGTTCCGGTCTTCTCTGAGCTTGCTACCATGGGACAAATGCTTATTTCCCTTTCTCAACAACTTCCAGTGCAGCTTAGCGATGTCACAAATACGATTCGTCAAGACCTGCAGCACAAGGTCGACCTACTGGAAGCTGACATCATCCCTCTCCAAGAAGAAATCGATGCCGTAAAAGCAGAGAATCATCAATTACAGACGCAATTAGCAGATCTCCAAGGCCAACTTTTGGCACAACAGGCACTGATACAGCAACGGAATGACGCATTGGAGCAACTTGCCGCCAAAGACCAACTATTGAACGCAGCCCAAGAAGAAATCAGGGAACTGAAGATCGCGCTACAAGAAAAGGAAGATATCAGCACATCACTCGAAGAATTGGTAGAAGAAATGAAAGCACAATTGCAGGAGATAATCCAGAAGAATCAGGAACAGCAGCGAGAAGCAAAACAAGTTGAAGATGAGCTACGAAGAGCCCAGGAATGCTTGGACGAGGCGAACAATATGCTGAGACACCAATTAACCAGGGAAGCCAAATACCAAAAGGATCTAGCAAATGCTCGCAGAGAACGAGATGCATACTACAAAACTATCGAATTTCAGAACCAGCAACTCGAGCGACTAGATAACCAGTTGTGAAATCAAAAGGATCGAGTCACTGATATGCAGAAGAAAGTCACCGAAATAAAGACATCCCGAGACGCTGCATTATCCAATGAGTTTTATTTACAAGAGGCCTTCTTACAGACCCAGGCCGAAATTCTGTTAACCCAAGCCATAGCTGACTAAATGCATTTTGGTTAGTCGTGATGTTGTTTTTGTGGAAGATGCTATTCAACTGTTACTTTCATGTACTAAGGGGACATCTGTTAGTTCCAAAGACATGTATGATACTTTGCTGCCTCTTCTTACAGGTGGACAGTCTAGTACTAGTCCTAATGAGGCAACTGCTCAGCCTTTGCAGGCTTCGTATGATGATGTAGATCATTCCATTTTTAATGCAAATTTACATGATGCACTTGTTGATGAGAGAGTTGATATTGAGGAGCCAAAAACTATGCCAAAATGGTTAGTGCAGACTTTGCGTGATAACAAATTAAATGCACCTCTATCATATCGTACTCGTTCAGGCTCTAATAGTGCATCTTTTGCATCAAATTGCTATGCTATGGCTACCTCTAGTCTCTATGATGAGACTGAGCATGTTTCATTTGATGAAGCAAAAAATTTTGAATATTGGATGGCTTCAATGCAATCTGAATATGATGCTATGATGAAAAATGATACCTAGTCTTTATGTGACTTGCCTCCTAGCAAGAAGGCAATCGGCACTAAGTGGGTATACAAGCTCAAGTGTAAACCTAATGGAACAATTGACAGGTATAAGGTTAGGCTTGTTGCAAAGGGTTATGCGTAGGAAAATGGCATTGGTTTTGATGAAACCTTTGCACCTAGTTGCCAGATGTCTACTGTTCATAGCATCTGTGCACTTGCAGCTCATCATGGTTGGAATGTACATCAGTTGGTCATTAAAACAACATTTCTAAATGGTGACTTGCATGAAGAAGTGTATGTTTTTCAACCTCGTGGCTTTGTGCAAAAAGGGCATGAATACTAGGTGTGCAGGTTAAAGAAGGCATTATATGGTTTAAAGCAAGCACCACATGATTGGTATGAAAAGATACATGCTTATTTGATTGCACATGGTTTCGAGAACAATCCAACTGAAAGCACCTTATATTTTAAGTGTGCAAATGATATGCTTCTAATCATTGTGGTGTACGTTGATGACATGTTGCTCACTGGTCCTCATGAGAAGCATATTGCTGATTTCAAGGCTGATTTACATGCCTCATTTGAGATGTTTGATTTGGGGCATTTGCATCATTATTTGGGCATTCAATTTATGCACATTGATGGTGGAATGGCTTTGTGTCAAACGAAATATATTGACACATTATTGCAACATTTTGACCTTGAAGAATGTAACCTATTGCCACTCCTACGGAGACATGTGTACGATTGAGTCTTCATGATGTTGGAGATGCATTTGTTGTTGTTCTCTATCAAAAAGCTATTGGATGCTTGATTTACTTATGCATTACTCGACTAGATATTCAGTTTGTTGTCTCACAGATGGGAAGGTTTATGCATTGCCCAGGTGTCAAGCATTGGCACGTGGTTAAGCACATCTTTTGCTACTTGAGTGGTACCCGACTACTTGGGTTGTTTTATCCCAAGGGGGGATCACTACCGCTAAATTTGCATGCTTTTTTTGACTCTGATTGGGCTAGTTGTCATGACACACGTGTGTCCAATAATGGTTTTTGCTTCATGCTTAGTAGCTCATGCATATCTTGGCTAGGGCAGCTTTCACAGCGATTGTTGAGTGTGTGTGGCTCAGACGCCTTATGGTTGATTTGGGTGTTGGTCAGTCTTCTGCCACCACCATCTTCACTAACAGTCAGAGCGCATTGGCAGTTGCGAGGAACCCTGTGTTCCATGCTTGTGCTAAGAACATTGAGGTGCATTATCATTATGTTAGGGAGAGGTCCTCTAATGGAGAGATCAGCTTGGCATAGGTGCCCACACAGGAGAACATTGCAGACCTTTTCATGAAGGCTCTGCGTAGGGACAAGTTTGAAGCTTTCTACAAAGCTTTGGGCTTACTTTCTTTTGTGGATTGATTCCACATAGCTTGGCACTTCCTTATACATGAGTGCCAACTCCTTGTTCACTGCATCATTCATAGGGGGGATTTGTTGATATATTTAGGTAGTGATGTGTGTGAACACACTAGGATCGGCGGGGCACTTTTTTCCCTCTTTAGGAGGTATTTTACCCTAGTTTGTATATACGCCTATAGCCCTAATGAGCTACTTATCATTGTACATTCTAGTGGTAATACATTTAGTATTGTGTTGTTGTGCACCAAGCTTCTTCTCCTTCCTTGTGCTGTTTGCATGCTTTCGCAGACGTCTAACTCCAACAAGACATATATCTGCTCACAATTGCCATGGCAAATGAAATGTCTCGTCTCGTAGCTACCATAGCATACATGAGAGTACCAACAGCAGAATGATAAGGAATTTTGGTCATGAATCTCTTTTCCTCATCTGATTTGGGGCAATCATCCTTGCTCAATTTCACATATGTGGGTAAAGGTGTACTCAATGCCTTTTCACCCTGCATATGCCTTTTCACCCTGCATATTGAAACTTTGAAGTACTTTAGATATGTACTCACTTTGAGACACATATATGCATCTTTTACTCTTATCACAAGTAATGCGGATGCCAAGAATATGTTTGGCATCCCCCAAATCCTTCATATCAAATGTCTCGCTCAACTCCTTTTTGAGAATTAACAAGTCATAAGAGGACTTCCCAACAATCAACATATCATTGACATAAAGTATCAAGCATATGAAGCTACCATCTGAGCATCTCTTTGTATAGAGACAATGATCCTCATTGCATTGACAATAGCCTTGAGACTTCATAAAAGCATCAAACTTTTGGTATCATTATCTAGGGGATTATTTGAGTCCATACAAGCTCTTCTTGAGCTTACAAACTAGACTTTCCTTGCCAGGAACTACACAACACTTTGGTTTTTCCATATAGATCTCATATGTAAGATCTCCATGCAAGAAAGAAGTTTTCACATCCATTTGGACTAGCTCTAAGTCCTCCATTGCAACGAATCCAAGAAACATGTGCAAGGTAGTCATCTTGACCACTGGAGAGAAAATTTCCTCAAAATCAACACCATGTTGTTGCTTAAAACCCTTTGCAACAAGTCATGCTTTATACTTTGTAGAAGCACTATCTGATGTGAATTTTATCTTATATACCCATTTACAGGGTAAAGATTTCCTTCCCTTTGGCAAAGGTACTAAATCCTAAGTACCATTCTTGTGAATAGAATCCAACTCACTCTTCATGGCATGCTCCCACTTGACATGATCCTCTGTCTGCATAGGCTCTTTGTAGCAATAAGGCTCATCGACGTCTATTAGCAGAACAAAATCTAAACCTGGAGCATCTCTATCAGGTGGATGTGAGACACGTGTAGAGCATCTCAATGGTTGCTGAACAAGAACATGTGCAGACTGATTTGATCAGATATTCTCTTGAACATCCCTATGTGCAACATTTTTATGCATGCTAACTGGAGGACTAGTATCCTCAAACAACACCCTTTTCACGTCAACCTCCTTAATGGGTTGTTTATGCATCTTAGACTCATTAAAAATGACATCACTACTTCTGATCACTTATCGTATCTCAAGATCCCATACGCGATACCCAAATAGTCCTTCTCAACCATATCTAAGAAAAATGCATTTCTTTGACTTATGGTCCAACTTTTGTCTAAGATTCTTGGGTCTATGAACATATGCTTCACACCCAAAAACTCGAAGATGATCATAATATGGTGGCTTCCTTGTCCATAACTTTTGTGTCACTTTGAGACCTTTGGCAGTACTAGGTGAAAGGTTATTCACATGAACTGCAATCAATATTGATTTTGCCCAAAAGCCTTGTGAGGGATTTGCATGATGCAACATAGAAATTACTCTATCTTGAATAGTTCTCTTCATCCTTTCAGCTACACCATTTTGTATTGGGGTATAAGGAGCTGTAAACTCTCAACGAATCCCTCTAGACTAACAGAAAAGGCTGAATTCATGTGAGGTATATTCACCACCATTATATGAACACAAAGCCTTAAGCTTCATTCCTTTTTCAGTCTCAACTAAAGCAAACCGTTTTTAGAAAGTAGGCAATACCTCATCCTTCGATTTGATAGGATATACCCAAACTTTTCTAGTAGCATCATCTATGAAAGTGACAAAGTAAAGAGAACCACCTAAGGAACTACTGGGCATGGGACCACACACATCTGTATGAAAAAGATATAAAGGCTGAATTGATGAGTCAATGTGGATTCTATGCACATTTCTGGTTTGCTTTCCATATTGACAATGCTCACAAAATGAAAAATCATAGAAAGATAACACAGATAAGTAGCCATAACGAGAAAGATTTTCCATTCCAGTACGAGATATATGGTCCAAACGACCATGCCAAATACAAGCCATAGGCTGTTCAGTAACAACTAACAAGTGTTCTTTTTGTGATACAAATAAAGGATAAAGTGAGCCAACTTTTCTTCCTTTTGCAATAACCATATCACCCTTTGATATGTCAAAGGACTGAGCATAGAAGACCACCTTGTAACCAAGGTCATCAAGTTGGCCAACTCACATCAAACTGCATGATAATTGAGGTACATGGCATACATTATGCATAGTAAATTTTGAAGCATCAATGAACTGCACAACCACATCTCCAATCCCCACAACGTCACATTGGTAAGAGTCACCAAGTCTTACGGTACCAAGAGACTTTGTTGCATAATTAGAGAACCATTCTCTGTGTGGTGTCACATGGAAAGAAGCACCAAAATCTAGCAGCCATGTGTGGGAAAGAGAATCAGCCATAAGAGCCTCAATTGGCATAGCGCTATCAAGTGCCAACACATCAGCATCATTAGAAATAACATTCATTTCTTCAAATCTTCACAATTGAAGTAGATGGTGTAGGTAACTATTTAACATGCCCATAAACATTATGTCCTTTACCTTTAGCATTTTTTAATGCATAATAGTCTTTCTTCATGTGTCCTTCTTATGACAATAATGGCATTCAATATCCCTCTAGAGATTTCCATGGTTAAGGGAGCTCCGAGGGGAACAATACTACGATGGGTGACCTCCTAGGAAGTACTGGGAACCTCTATCTTCCTTGATCGTTGAGGTCATTGTCCCTCGTGCATAGCCAATGGACCAATGGTGATTTTGGTGACTCAGATGACAAGGTATGCCAAGGTCTATGCCTTGGTCGCCGCCTAAGTCGTAAGCCTTGGGTGGGTGGGGGGTGCTCGCACAAAAGGAACAAATCTTTTGCATCAAAATGCTCTGATTCTTGTGAGGTATTTCACTGGTGATGCACCACAGTATGCTCTCGTTCTTAGTATAATCCATTCCAACGGACTGTAAAAGTTTTTTTGCATCTCCACATGTTGGAGGCATGTCATTGCCCTTTGGCAAAAATTGATCTTTAAGAAACCTGCAATAAGCAATTAAAACGATATCAATAAATAAAGTTATTTTGATACAACAATGAAAGTTTATTTCAAATCCACTTACCTGAATAATTCAATGACACTACTAACTGACCATCCATAAATGGATTGCAAATTGAGCATCGTGAGTGACGCACGTAGTATAGATCTTTGCTCCATTGTAAAGTGGTAAACAAGCTAGTCTTCGCATGTTTTCATATTCTTCATCGACTTCTGATCGTGGAAATTCTGTTGTGTTCATGAAACTCTCGACATCTTCTCCACCATCATGATCTTCGTCCATCTCATAAAATGCTTCGAGCATCTCTTCCATATGTTCATTCTGTGTAATGCTACTAGTACTTGCTTGTACGTTTAACTCCTTTTTTGTTCTCGTTTGTCCATGAGAGGTTACCGGTGCAATGTCATTTGGGTCCATCTGCTCATCTAGGGGACCATGCAAATGGTAGCATAGGTTTTCTAGTCGACTTTTATCAAAGGATCCATACTCTCTAACATGTGTAGTATAAATCCATCGTTTTCGATAAATTTGATACTTGCACTGAGTGCAAAGACATGCCATTCTGTCCCCCGGATCCAAACTAGCTATCTCATACATATGGACATTTTAGAACATTTCATTTTTTTTATCAAACCTAAAAATCATACTCCTAAATACTTAAACCTAAAATACTAAAACCTAAATACTTATCTAATTATATATAATTAATTAATTTATTTAAAACACTAGTTCTTTTCATATTTATTTATCTATATAATCAGCCTATTTTATTTATTTATTTATTTATATATTCAAAATTTTTTATTAATTAATCCTATTTCTATAAACTTAATTATATATATTTAATTAAATTATTTAAAACACTAGTTCTTTTTATATTTATTTATCTATATAATTCTCCTATTTTATATATATATATTTATTTATATATTCAAAATTTTTTCTTAATTTATCCTATTTTTATATATTTAAGTAAATTATTTAAAACACTAGTTCTTTTTATATTTATTTATCTATATAATTCTTCTATTTTTTATATATATTTATTTATATATTCAGATTTTTCCTTAATTTTTTTCTATATTTTCTCTTTTTATAAATTTAATTGAGTTATATGTATGCCTAAACCCTAAAACCCTAATCTTAAAGATCTAGACCTAAAATATGTATATTTCTATATGCATGTGTATATACATGTATATATGTATTATATGTGTATGTGTATGTGTGTATATATGTCATGTAGGTGTTAAAACCCTAAAACCCTAATGAGAAAGACCTAGACCTAAAACATGTATATATGTGTATGCATGTGTATATATATGTGTATGTGTATATATATGTGTATATAGATATGTGTATAAGTATATGTGTGTATGTGTATGTGTATACATATTTACTATGATTAAAATCATTAAAATTAAACCTATTTTTATATATTTACTCATATATATTTAATTTATTTATTCAAAACACTATTTGTTTTCATATTTATTTATCTATATAATTATCCTATTATATATATATATATATATATATATATATATATATATATATATTCATATTTTTTTCTTAATTAATTCTATTTTTTTATATTTAATTATATATATTTAATTCAATTATTTAAAACACTTGTTCCTTTTATATTTATTTATCTACATAATTATCCTATTTTATATATATTTTTATTTATATATTCAGATTTTTTTCCTTAATTTTTTTCTATATTTTCTCTTTATATAAATTTAATTGAGTTATATGTTTGCCTAAACCCTAAAACCCTAATCTTAAAGATCTAGACCTAAAATATGTATATTTTTATATGCATGTGTATATACATGTATATATGTATTATATGTGTATGTGTATGTGTGTATATATGTTATGTAGGTGTTAAAACCGTAATCAGAAAGACCTAGACCTAAAGCATGTATATATGTGTATGCATGTGTATATATATGTGTATGTGTATATATATGTGTATATAGATATGTGTATGTGTGTATGTGTGTGTGTATATATATTTACTCTGATTAAAATCCTTAAAATTAAACCTATTTTTATATATTTAATTATATATATATAATTATATATATTTAATTTATTTATTCAAAACACTAGTTGTTTTCATATTTATTTATCTATATAATTATCCTATTATATATATATATATATATATATATATATATATATATATATATATATATATATATATATATATATATATATATATATATATATATATATATATATATATATATATATATTTATTTATTTATTTATTTATTTATTTATTTATATATTCAGATTTTTTTCTTAGTTTTTTTCTATATTTTCTCTTAATATAAATGTAATTGAATTATATGTATGCCTAGACCCTAAAAGCCTAGTCTTAAAGATCTAGACCTAAAATATGTATATTTATGTATGCATATGTATATACATGTATATATGTATTATATGTGTATATGTATGTGTGCATATATGTTATGCATGTGTAAAAGCCCTAAAACCCCAATCGGAAAGACCTAGACCTAAAACATGTGTGTATGTGTATGCATGTGTATATATATGTGTATAAGTATATGTATATGTATGTGTAAATAGCATAAAAACCCTAATCCTATTTTTATATATTTGATGTAAAAAAAAACTTTAAAATCTAAATTTTATATATTTAATTAAAACACTAGCTTATGTGTGTGTATATGTGTGCATGTGTGTATGTATGTGTGTGTGTGAATGTATGCATGTGTGTATATGTGTATGTGTGTCTATGTATGCATGTGTGAGTATATGTGTATGTGTGTGTATGTATGCATGTGTGTGTATGCATTCATGTGTGTGTGCATGCATGTGTGTGTGTGCATGCATGTGTGTATGTATGTGTGTGTGTGTGCATGTGAGTGTATGCATGCATGTGTGTATATGTGTGTGTATTTTATGTATGTGTGTGCATATGTGTGTATGTATGCATGTGTGTACATGTATGTGTATGTATGCATGTGTGTATATGTGTATGTGCATGTATGTATGCATGCCTGTGTGTATATGTGTATGTGTGTGTATGTATGCATGCATGTGTGTATATGTGTGTATGTATGTGTGTATGTATGTGTGTATGCATGTGTATATGTGTGTGTATGTATGTGTGTATGCATGTGTGTGTGTATGTATGCATGTGTGTATATGTGTGTATGCATGCGTGTGTGTATATGTGTGTGTATGTATGCATGCATGTGTGTATATGTGTGTATGTATGTGTGTGTATGTATGTGTGTATATGTGTGTGTATGTATGTGTATATGCATGTGTGTGTATGTGTATGTATGCATATGTGTATATATGTGTGTGTATGTATGTGTGTATGCATGTGTGTGTGTGTATGCATGTGTGTGTATGTATGCATGTGTGTATATTTGTATGTGTGTGTATGCATGCATGTGTGTATATGTGTGTGTATGTAAGCATGCATGTGTGTATATTTGTGTGTATGTAAGCATGCATGTGTGTACATGTATGTGTGTATGTATGCATGTGTAGATGTGTAGATGTGATTGTGTGTGTGTGTGTGTTGTATGCTCTATCTTCCTATCTCTATCTTCCTCTCTTTCATCTCTCTTTATCTCTCACTCTCTCTCTTTATCTCTCTTTCTCTCTCATCTCTCTCTCTCTCTCTCTCTCTCTCTCTCTCTCTCTCTCTCTCTCTCTCTCTCTCTCTCTCTCTCTCTCTCTCTCTCTCTCTCTCTCTCTCCTCTCTCTTTCTCTCTCTATCTCTCTCTCTTTCTCTCTTTATCAATAGAGAATAAAACAATCACTTACAAGTATGTTCCTCTTTTGGATCGTTGTCGTCAAAGCATAATGTATGTCGTCTATCATCGAATTCCAAAGAATCGATGCCAAAGAACTTCTGCAAAATCAAAGAGAAGAGAAATTATAAGACCTAAAGCATAGAGAAAGACAAAGGCTAGGAGTACGCGCACCACTTACCAAGATGTGAGATCTAAACAGAGAGAGTGTGTGTGTGTAGAGAGATCTGTGTGTGTGTGTGTGCACAAGACAATGCAGGTCGCAATTCGGTTCGCGCGTGCAAGTTCGACAGAAGACAAACAGTACTCAAACATGTGCAAAAATGTTCAGTTTTGCTCTCGGGTTCCCGGTATATTTAAAACACGGCTTCGGTATGAGCGTCAGTATGGGCGTCGATAACTTCTAGTAAATTATCAACGCCCATACTGGCGCTCATACCGACGCTTATACCGACGGTCGCGAGATACCCGACGATCTGTTTTAAATGGTCATACCGACAGTCATTTGACCATCGGTATCTTTAAGTGGACTTTTCCAACATTTATACCGACGTCGTGAGTGACCGTCGGTATAGGCAGTGTCGGTATGCCCCTCATATGTTTTAGTGAACCATATGTATATGGTTCGTAAGATTGTCCGTACTCAGCTATAGTGCTCTCATAAGTGGAATAATTTCCTTGACTAGGGTCATAAGCCTCAGTACTAGCCAATGGGTTGGCTGGGACTATCGCTCTTTCTGGATTCTCTTCAAGTTGGGCAATTTTCACTGGGACAACATTCTGAGGGTGTGGTGGTAATTGTCCTAGCACTGGTTGAGGTTGATTGTATCCTTGATATGCATACGGCCGTTGTGCAGGTGCTTGCTGCTGGTATGAGGGGTATCTATAGGCTTCTCCTCCTTGATCTCTTGGGGGGTATCCATAAGGCCTAAAGGGTGGTTGTACAAGTCTTGATTGTCGATTGTAAGGAAAATTCTCTGTACTGTGATTTGTGTACCTTTGCTCGATGTTACAATAGTAAGTTGGTCCCTCGGCGGGTGGTCTATTATAAACATAAGGGGGTGGTGGGATAACTCCCCTATTACACATGTGAGAAGGGTGGTCACCTCCATAGTGGACACATCTCTTGAGCATAGGCATTCTCATAGGATTGCTGGGATAATTCCTTTGTCCTTGGACATTCAGCTTCTTAGCCACTAAATCGACTATCCCTTCTACATTGTTCCTGGGATTTGAAGTACTGCTGACACACTTCCTTGAGATATTTTCAAGTCTTCAGCCAAATTATCCTCTAGGTCGATACACTCTCATACATTCTTGCAAATTTTGGACTCTCTTCACATATACTAATGATCTCAATGACCCATTCACTAATCCTTCCAAGAATAATGAGACCATTTTGTTTTGAGTGGGTCTCTCCTCTACAGGACATCTATCCACGTATTGCTTGAATCATCTCGCTGCTAATCTTACTGATTCCATGGGAGCCTGTTTAAAACTATGGATTAATGATGATGAGTTGTTTTTTATTCCAGTCTTCGTGAATTCTTCAATCAATTCCTGATAGACTTGTTCCATGTTTTGGAAATTATTAGGATCTAAGGGTTGGAACCATGCTAGGGCAGTATCAGTAAGGGTTAGACCAAATGATTCATATTGGATCAAGAAGTCTTCCACTTGTTCAGCTCTTATCACCTGCTTGAATTCAACAATATGGTTGTATGGCTCACTAGAGCCATCATAGTGACTTCTCATGCATTTGGAAACTTGAATGGGTCCCAGTCTTCTTCCAGCTTCAGATGGACTTGGCATTACAAGGAAAACTGGTCGTCCTCTTGGTATACCTGCATCTCTTTCTACTGGTGGTATCTTGTGAACAAAGGATCCTATTTCTTGCTTCTGCATTTGTAGGAGGTCAATAGTTAGGATTATTACCTGGTGTAGCAAACTGAACATGAGGTCTAACTCGAATGCTCTGTTGTTGTGTCTGCCCTAAATGCTAATAAGAGGCACCCTGGTGAGTTCCTTGGGGATTTTGCGAAGTAGTGACTTGATCCTTAAGTGGGAATACAGATGGAGGAGCATTTCCAAAACACCACAAAGTCAAGGAAGGCATCCTTGTGGGCAGAGTTTACCACATTCAAGAAGAAGGCCTCTCAATCCATCTCTGATTATGTAACAAGGATGAAAGACATTGTAGATGCATTAGGGGCAGTTGATGAAGATATTGAGGAGAAATTGGTAATGCAAATCCTTACAGGTTTGAGAGGTGATGACAAATGGAAGCCATTCATTTTGTCTACTGAATTATCACTAGATCATTTTACTCCTGATTTAAATTAGTTGCTAGGACACATGCTAACCTTTGAGCAGGATGTCAAAGGTGAAGGTGATAAAAGTGCAAGGCAACCAATGTATTCAAAGGATAAGAAGAAGAATAGCAAAGGGAAACAACAAGCAAATGAAGATGAAGGTAAAACTAGTCAAGCTAACTTCCTAAGAGGAAGAGGAGGTGGCAAAGGTAGAGGAAGAGGTAGAAGTAATAAAGATGGAGGCAAAGCTTGCTGGATCTATGGTAAGACAAATCACTTAACTCATGATTGTTATAATACTCAGAATAATGGTGGATATAATCAGAACTTTAATTCAAGAGGAAGAGGTGGCAGAAATCAAAGAGGTAATTCCAGAGGTAGAGGTAGTAGAGGTTATTTTGGAAGAAATGCAGGTAGAGGATTCCAAAGCCAACAATACAACAATACCTACTACAATTATGCTTCAGATCAGAAGGAAAATTCAACATTGATAATGAATGCAACTTGTGAAAGGCAAAGTGAAGACCAAAGAGTCTTCTACATTGACTCAGGGTGTAGCAATCACCTGAATGGCAACATAGCTTTGATGACTGATTTGGAGAATAAGGTAACTAATCATGTAGTTCAAACAAGTGACAATACAAAGCATAATGTGAAATCAATTGGATCAGTGAAGGCCAAGGATGGAAGTACTCTCTTGAGTAAGGTTTTGTATGTTCCTACAATTCCAAAGAATCTGATAAGTGTAGGACAAATTGCTGAAAAATATTATGAAGTTAGGTTCACTAATGAAGGAGTTTTTGTGGAAGACCTTAGCAATGGGTACAAACAAATTGTTTCAGGGAAGAAAGAAGGAAGATTGTTCACATTGAAGATTCAAGGTAACATTGGTCATGCCTTGTTCACCTATGGAGGACATAATTGGTACCAAGTGGGTGTGGAAGCTGAAGTACAAGGTTGATGGTACTATGGAGAAACACAAAACAAGCCTTATTGCAAGGGCTACTCACAAGTTGAAGGGATTGATCTTTGTGAATCATTTTCCTCCACTCCATGGATGACTACTATCTAAGTAGTACTAGTTGTGGCTATGCATAAATGATGGTCGGTCTCACATGGATATAAATTCAGCATTCCTGAATGGAGACCTCAAGGAGGAGTTATATGTGTCTCAGCCACGAGGGTTTGAAGCTCCCCATTTAGAGAACAATGTATGTACACTAATGAAGGCATTATATGGCCTTGAACAAGCCTCTGGAGCATGGTGCAAATGGATAAATATCTCTTGGATATAGGTTTCAAAAGATGTGCTTATGATGCTTACTTGTATGCTCTAAAGACAGGAGGGAAGATGTTATATCTAAGGGGATTTGAACTTGTGATCATCAGCTAGGAGTATTGTAACAAAGTAAGGCTGTGATCTAAGGGTCCAACTGGTTCAGACAGATCTGAAATCGAATACCATTTGGTCACTCGTGTGTATGGCCAAAGATCCGAGAGTAGACTTAAGCATAAATTCATGTGCTCTCAAAAAAAAATAATCCACAGCCTAGTGGTTAAGTCTCCAGGTTGGGAAGGAGGAGGTCTTGGGTTCAAACCCAATGGGCAGCATGAGAAGAGTTTTTTGCCCAAGGAGATTTAGAGCCTTCTAACTCAAGTTAACACGAGTTAACTTGAGTCTAGAGGGACTTAACTCAAGTGGTAAGTACACCAACCACTAGTGGACTCTAGTGGAAGGTACTAAAGCAGTGGTCAAGATCACTCCAACCACTAGTAGACCCTAGTGGAAGACATTAAAGGAGTGGAGGAGATTGCACATACATTTGTTGACTCTAGTTACATTTGTGGTCTTCGTTGATTCGAGCAACTATATATACAGGCATAAGTTTGCGAGGAGAGTCATCTCTCTAGCACATGGTGGTGGTCATAATTGTTATTTCTCTTTCATTGGCATCAGATCTTGGCAAGCTTTCATGGTTATCTTCATAGCTCATCATCTTCCTCATATTCTAAAATATTGTGTATGATTAGCTCTTCTTCCCAACTTTTGCATCCAAATAGTTTTTTTCTCTCAAGATTCTGCCTATTGTAGCACAAAAATAAGTTTGCAAGGCAACTTGAACCAAGCTCGAGACTTCAACCTAGTATGTGTGCATGCATCACATTGTCATAACCATAAAGTTGATCGATGGTGCTTAAATGTTTTTTCAATGTTTTGAAATGGAGAATTGACCTAAGAGTAGCAAAAAAGAGGATCTCATATTGCAGAGGCGAGATTTGTAATCCTTTGTTTGAGAAAAAGGTGGTTTCAACTTCAAGGACATCATGGATACAATGATGGGGCTCGAACCGATGACCTCATCAAACATCAAATTTCCTGTAAACCAAGAGATCAAACATCTTCAATGATATGAAAATCCATGGGCAATCTTTTTAAGTGTGTTGTCAACCTAGTTGTGTGTCCAAAATCCCTGCATGCACTACCAAATTCTCAGAGATCTCTACCCACATTGCCCAATTCTCTAGGAATCTCACCGACTTACTCGCCTGCATAGAGAAGAAACTCTTCTTCTCTTATGAACAAGTTCATTCTCTATATACAAGCGACTTCGAGTCAACTTTAAAGCCTAAAGTGGAGCTGATTTTGCACCTTCCTCTTGACTTTTAATTCAAGAGCTTACTTTGACCTCTTTGATCCATCTCAAACACACATCCAAAGGGAGACAAAGGGAAGCACCATCCAAAGCCATAGTAAAATAACATCAGAGTAAGGAAAGATCATGCTTTTGGTTTTCATTCCTCTTCGAATGCCAAAAAAGGGCTCCCTCCTAGGATTTGGAGAAATGTGAGCATGGCTATGAAGGTTGACTCTTCTTTAAGGAGATCTAAAGGTAGTTGTGAAGTACGGAATGACTCTTCTCATAGACAATGGAAGGATGTAGCTTGATTTGGAGATAAGCATTTTCCAAGTTAATGATTGTTTGCAATTCGTACTTGATCTTTTTTTCATTACCTCGCACTTCATCTTAAGAAAGACTTGAAGTAGGGAAAAGAAATTCATAGATTAAGTCTAAAACTAGTCCTAAGGTGATGAAACTAGCATATCATTTCAAGCATGAGAAGCATTAGAATCACTTGGTGCATAACATGGAAACATGAGTTCATGCACAGAAATAAATGATTGTTTATGCATCTTTGTTTACAAAAGGATCTTTTCATGCAAGACATGCTTTTTTCTTGTTTGGAAAATGGTATTTGATGCACTCAAGTTTTTGCACATGCTTTTTGTATCCTTTTGAAAGGTAGTGTGTGCATGGATGCATGACATGCATGTTGGGTGTGTGTAGAAGTGCGAGCACACGAGAAGCACACACAAAGAGCACAAATGCAGCAAGACACACGGAGAAGACGATGGCTAGAATATCTCTCTCTATTGACGATAAACTGAACTGAAGTAAGAGCTAAATAATATCCCTAAGTACAAAGTACCACCACATATGAGAGTATCAAGTATGTGGTAACATGGGGAAAAAACCTCTAGCCAGCACTAGAGTAAAAAGTGCCCATGTATAGGGAAAAGGTTCACATCAAAGCTACTCGAGGAACACATAAGTGTAACAAACCCCCCTGGAGCGAATGATGTGAACACATACAGGGAGTGACAGATCAGCCCCCACAAGGTGACAAGCCTAAAGCTTTGCGAAAAGCTTCAAACTTTTCCCATGGAAGAGCTTTGGTGAATATGTCTGCCACATTATCTTGTGTAGGAATATATACCAAATCAATATCTCCTGCATGAAGGTGCTCTCTCACATAGTGATAATGCACCTCAATATGTTTGGTATGTGCATGAAACACTGGGTTTCGTGCAATAGCCAAAGCACTCTGACTATCTGTGAGAATATGCGTAGCAGCATCAATCTCCATGCAAAGATCCATCAATAGGCGTCTCAGCCATATACACTCCACTGTCGCTGTGAAAATTGCCCTGTACTCAGCTTCACAACTCAATGTCGCCACTGTAGGTTGCTTCTTACTCAACCAAGATATGCATGAGTCTCCAAGGAAAAAGCAATTACCACTAGTGGACATGCGAGTATCATAACAACCAGCACAATCACTATCTGTAAAAGCATGCAAGCATGACTGAATATCTCTGCCATAAAAGAGACCTAAACTCAAAGTGCCTCGAAGATATCTGAACACATGTTTCATCGCTTGCCAATGCTTAGTGCCAGGGCTATGCATGAATCGACTCAACTGGGAAACTGCATACTGTATATCCGGCCTTGTGTTGCATGCATATATAAGACATCCCACAGCTTGCTGATAAAGAGAAGTGTCAAATGCATCACTGGAATCCTCAACTGAGAACCTGAATCCTGTCTCAACTGCTGTGGAAATTGGCTTACAATCCTCAAAGTCAAAATGCTGAAGTAGTTTTTCAACATACTTTGCTTGATGCAGAACAATTCCCCCCTCAACGGATACAAACTGGATGCCAAGATAGTAGCTCAAAAGACCAAGATAAGTGGCATCAAAAGTATGTTGCAAATCAGCCATAAGAATGTCAAGTTTTGCATCACATGACCCAGTCAAGAGTATGTCATCGACAAAAAGAACAAGCACTATAAAATCAGCCCCATTTTTGCGTACATAGAGTGTGCTTTCAATCGGACTACATGTGAAGCCAAGAGCAATCAAGTGCTTATGTATTTTGTCATACCATGCACATGGAGCTTGTTTGAGACCATACAAGACTTTATGCAAGCGACAAACCATATGCTCTTTCCCTTTCATAGCAAATCCAGGAGGTTGCTTCACATAGACCTCTTCTTGCAAATCACCATTCAAGAAGGCTATTTTTATGTCCAACTGATGCACTTTCCAACCTCAATGGGCAGCCAATGCAACCATGGTACGAATGGTAGTCGTGTGAAGTAGGTGCAAACGTTTCCTCATAGTCAGTGCCATATTGTTGCGCATATCCTTTGGCAACCAATCTAGCTTTGTAACGATCAATGCTACCATCATATTTTCTCTTAATCTTATAAACCCACTTTGTACCAATGGTATTCTTTCCTTTTGGCAATTCACATAACTCCCAAGTACCATTTCTATGTATGGAATCCATTTCTAATTGCATAGCACTCATCCATTGTGGATCATCACATGCATCTTCAAAAGAAAGTGGCTCTTCATTACATGTTGTAGCAATAAGAGAATAATCCACAAAATTACTTGATGCATGGTGAGAGCTTGATCTTGTTCTACCAAGTAAAGGTGCACTCAATTTGCTGTCCTGCAAAATTTGTTTCAGCCACTTTGGCATAGATCGTGCACTCTTGATAGACATGCGTTCATCATGTAAAACATCTTCAATATGTACATCATGCATGGGCTGAATTTCATGCTCAGTTTCAACCATATTTTGATGCAAATGTTCAGCCATATGTGGCTGGAAATTTCCAACAGTTTGGACATTTTTTTACTGAAATTTTTCAGCCATGTTTGGCTGGAAATTCTCTGCATTTTCAGCCCTATTTGGCTGGAACTTTTCAGCCCTTTGAACCTCAGTTGGCTGGTCTACATGGCCATAGTCAAGCACATCATTTTGGAACAAAGGCATGAGTGTATCGAACACATATTGTGAGCTAACTGTTGGCAATTTTTTGCATTCAAGTAGAGGGAAAACTGAATTTTCAGCAAATACCACATCTCGACTCACAATAATTGTGTTCGTCAATGGATGGTACAACTGATATCCCTTACTTTCAGCACTATGACCAACAAATATACATTTCTTTGCCTTGTCATCAAGTTTGTGACGTTGTTGTGATGGCACTAGAGCATATGCCAAACAACCAAACACACGCATATGACTAACCATAGGCTTATGACCATTCCAAGCCTCATAAGGAGTGATGACTCTCAATGCTTTTGTAGGGCAGTGATTCAACACATAGTTTGCACACATAACCGCTTCCATCCAAAACTTATGAGGAAGATGCTTTTCTTTAACCATACATCGTGCCATTTCAAGTAGAGTTCTATTTTTACGCTCGGCAACACCATTTTGTTGAGGTGTATATGGCACTGTACATTGGTTTGAAATACCTCTTTCACGAAGAAAAACACTAAACTCATGTGACATGTATTCACCACCATGATCCGTGCGTAGAGTCAAAAGCTTTTGTGAAGAAAAATTTTCAGCCATAGCTAAAAATGCTTTGAAGCAAGAAAATACCTCATTCTTTGCTTTCATAGGATACACCCATGTATGGTGAGTAGAATCATCAATGAAGGTAACAAAATATACATGCTTCCCAAAAGATGGAGTCTTGATGGGACCACATACATCACTATGAACAAACTGTAATTTTCTTGTAGTGTGTGTATGACCATCTTTTGGAAAAGAAACACGATGCATTTTTCCAAGAATGCAACCTTCACATGCATGCTTTTCAATGGACTCAAGTGTAGGCAAGCCAATAACCATGTCCTTCTTTTGCAAGTAAAGCAAACTATTGAAGTTCAAGTGACCAAAACGAGAATGCCAAAGCTCCATTTCAGCCATGGAAGAAGTATGAGCAACTAAAGCATTCGAGGCAGCCCTCTTGTATGTATCCATGCGATACAAACCATTACATAATGTACCGAACATCACGATAACATCGCCATTGCTGAAATCATGAACCATGCACTTATCATCAAGAAAGTGTACATGAAGTCCAGCTTTGGCAATCAACAGAACTGAAATTAAGTTCTTCTTGATACCGGGCACATATAATGCATTTTTCAAGAGAATCACACCTCCATATGCAGCCGTAAGATCAATTTCTCCTACTCCAATGATAGGATAAGAGGCATTGTTTGCACACACCACATGTCCTCCTTTAGGTGCATCTTTCAAAGAGGCAAAAAATATTTTGCATGATGTTATGTGCTTTGAAGCACCACTATCAAAGAGCCAATCCGAATCAGCCTCACTCACAACCATACATTTAGAATGTAAAGAAGCATCATAATGACATGTAACAACACATGCCCAAAAATCTTGAGCCATGTTAGCTTCATCATTCTTTGCATTTGCTGAATTTTCAGCAATAGACATGCCAAATTCTTTCTTCTTTTTGTTGCGTTTAGCAAGCTTTCTACACTCATCAATAGTATGACCAGCCTTCCGGCAATATTTGCATCTCTTCTTCTTTTTCAAATCACCATCATTAGAGGAATGAGTGGAAGAGGAAGCTTGAGGCTTTGGTTTTGATGAACCCAAAGTTGAACCATACTTGATTTTCCCCTTTTTTGAGATAGCAAGTGCTTGCCTTCCCTCAATCAAACCACTCCTATTCACTCTAGATTGCTCTTCTTGCAAAAGAAGAGACACAACCTCATCAAATGCATACATGTTAGGATTTCCTTTTGCAACCAAACGGAGTGTAGTAGCAAAGCTTTGAAAAGATTCCGATAATCTTTTCAACAATGTAGAAATGAGTGATGCATCCAGAATGATCTCATCTATGTTTGCCAATTGCTCTTTCAAGTCCTTGATGCGTATCACATACACATCCACTGACTCATTTTCAGCCATACATACATCCTCAAGTTGCTTCCTCAAGTATTCAACACGTGCTTCATTACGCACGGCATACAAAGAAGCAAGAGTGTCCCATGCCTGTCTCGATGTAGAACATGATCGAATATGTGGAACTATATGACACTTCACTGAAAGCGCAATCAAAGCATGAGCTTGAGCATCTTTTCCATCCTATCTAAGCTGCTCCTGTGTAGGTGGAGAAGGAGAAACCACTGTACTCGAAGAAGAAGCTCCATCTGTGACAGTAGACTATGAAGTAGAAGCACCTGCCGGTCTTCGATCTACATCTGCCACTATGTTCCAAAGTTGTTTAGCAACAAGAACATGCTTCATCATGTAACACCACATCGGATAGTTGTTCCCATCAAGCTTATCTTCAGCTTGAAGCATGCCAAACAAGTAATTGCTGCCCGCCATTTCACTAAAGAACAAGAATTTGACAAAATCTTCACTTCGACGAAAGCTGAAATGAATGCTGAAATTTCAACTCACAAACTGTCACTCTGATGGAAATTCTGACTGCACGAATGGCTTCGAAATGGGGGTTAAACCCCAACACCCTTGGTGGAAATGTTTCTTGGCTGCTGAAATTCACTCTTCTATGCTCCGAAATCAATTTGCACTGTTAAAAGTGCACGCTCGCCACGACCCGAAAAACCAAAACTTGAGAAGAAGTTGAACCTGCTCTGATACCACTGTTGGGTGTGTGTAGAAGTGCGAGAGACACACGAGAAGCATACACAAAGAGCACAAATGCAGCAAGACACACAGAGAAGACGATGGCTGGAATAGCTCTCTCTATTGATGATAAACTGAACTGAAGTAAGAGTTGAATAATATCCCTAAGTACAAAGTACCACCACATATGAAAGTATCAAGTATGTGGTAACATGGGGAAAAAACCTCTAGCCAACACTAGAGTAAAAAGTGCCCATGTATAGGGAAAAGGTTCACATCAAAGCTACTCGAGGAACACATAAGTGTAACAATGCATGCATAGCAAGCTCAATAACTACTTGAATTAAGGTTAGGGCATAAAAAGAAAAACATGCCAACACATGCATGCACTCACATGCATTTGCATATGGCAATGCATGATTGTTTGTTAAGTAGATGAATGAGTACTTTCTTCATAGTAGCTTACTTTAAAATGCTCAAGATAGACTTTAGGAAAGAAGGAAAACTAGTTAGTTGCAATGGTATGCTAGCTACCTTGCAACTTAGGTAACTAGTCCATTCTTTTCCTAAGCGATACTCAATTATCCAATACTAAATGAAGAGTTACATTAAGCATACTCAATGTCTTGCTTAGTAAAATTAGGCACACTGAAAGTCAAGCATTCAGTTTTTCTTGCCATCTTGATGAGCAAGAAAATATGACTACTTGAAAACTTATCCACTTTATGATGTCTCTAAGTTTAGGAGATTAGAGAATCATAAAATATAGTATAGAAGGAGAATTACACTTGTTTGTGTAATTTCTAATGCATCCTAAGTAGGATGATAACTTAAGAAAGTGTCCCTAAATTCCATGGTTACAAATCTCGAGGAACTGAACATGAATTGAACTTTCAAAGTTCAAAAGATAGCCACGATGTTACAAATTTGCAAAAACCATGGAATTTTTCCAAGTTCTCACTTGATTCCATCCCAAGGAGTGATGAAATCAAAGATTGAACCTTAGCATCAATTGAACTTTGACATTCAATAGGTGGATGTTAGGTTCCATGATTGCATCTCTAGTAATGATGTAACTTGCTAAGCAAACATGGAAATTTGAAAGAACTCTTCCTTTTAGAAGGATTAGAAAGTTATATTTTTAGTTTCATTTAAGCTAATTGTGGATTAAGAAGAAACCCTAGTCAAGTGATATTTAGAAATTGGGATACTTCCTAAAGATAAGCCATTAAATGAAATAGTCTGGCTTTCTATTTTATTGGTTGAGAAAGTGTATCTTTTGGACAAGCTATTTGAGAAGCTCAATCATTAAGGTCTTCCAAGATATTGGTAAGCTATCACTTCTAGGAAAGAATCTCGATGATTTCTAAGTGATAAAGAAAACGATGAAGTGTTCATAATACAATTATTATGCATTGGTTCAATCATCGAAAGATGTTTTTACTTTAAACTATGAAATCAAAGTGGATTGTCGAATTATGTTTAAAGTGCTCTAGTAACATCAAACGATTAAACAATGATAATATCTATTTTTCAAACTCAAGAACAGGAACACATGTTTATGAAAGTTCAAGTCAAACTTTCATCAAGCAATGGGAAACCATATCCTAAGACAATCCTTTAGTTTGATACTCAAGACATGAACACAATGCAAGCAATAAATCTTTGAGAGTCTTGTCCAAAAGTCAATAAGTTCTTTTAAAGATCATTCCAGTAATGCAAAAGATTCCAAGATGAATCATTTTCTAAGTTATTTGATTTCTTAGATGGAAACTCAATTCCTTGAAGAATAAAACTCTTCATAGAAGTGAGAAACAAAAATTTCAAGTGAGTTAGGTAACAAGTAGTTCTCAAGAAATCCCAAAGCATTGGTAGTGGTACTTTAAGTCCAATGGTTGAATATAACCGAGCAAGTGTATCAATCTTGATGAGATTCTTAGCTATAGAATCTGAAAGGCATTAGCATATGCTTGGACTTGAGTTGAGGGAAAGATCTCTCAAATCCTATGGGTAAGAAAAGAAAAGATGCTTTCAATAGTTCAAGAGATCTTAAAGATAAAGACTAAGTCTTTATTCTTATCACAAGTTCAACAAGACTTGATCAAGCTTTGCAATGCTTGTCCAAGAACTTGCAATTGAAATTGATATGAAGTTTTCACAAGTATTGGAAATCAAATTCCTTTTGGGAATTCGACACTCTTCCATTTATCCAATGGAAAATGTGAAAAAGTAAGCTATTCCAAGCCTGAATAGAGTAAAACATTCCAAGTATGTAGTCCGCAACCATGATGATGGTAATTAAGTCTATGGAAGGTACAACATAAAGTTTACATATCCTTAAAGGGATTTTGGTAAAATCCAAATAGCATGAGCACATGTTTAGACTTAAGAAATAGAGAGATTCTTAAAAATTCCTAGCCATGGTAGCTACTTAAAGCTCTAGTAAGAAAAGAATCTGAAGAGAAGAAGTGAAAAGCTCTTGTCACTACAAATTGGTCAAGTATAGCCAATTGGACTTGAATTTGATAAATTCAAGAACTTGGAATTATCACCAATTTTCTTTTGAAAACCCTAGCATAGAAGAATGGATGTTCTATCCAAAGATTTTCAGTTTCCAAGGTAAAAGCACAAGATGTGAAACGATTGTGTGAAAGAATCAAAACCTAGAATATCAAGTTAGAGGTAACGCTTGGAACTAAAAAATTCTTTTAAAGAATTGAAGTGAGAATTACTCTATAAAGATATGTTTAGACTTTAGGATAAATATCGCTAATGTGAATATAAAATAGGGTGGTATGGGACACTAGATTTTATACTTAGATTGATGTAGGAAATTGAAGTATTTTGATGGCGATGCACCATAGTGTGCTCTCCTTCTCGAGAGCTCCACGATGATATGCTCGAAGTAGAAAACAGAGCTCCTAAGGCCGCACACAGTACTCCGCACAAGAGTCTGCAGAATACGTAGAAAACACAGTACACAGGGAGCATGAAGAAACACTTCTTAGGTCTTACAAATGCGATCGAACTTACAATCTGTGACTGACCAGGCCACTATATGTTTTATAAAAGAACATTTACAAAGAAGTGTCCGATGGCCATTTGGCCTTTCACATGGACACTAACGGTAACAATCTCCCACTACAAGCCAAGTGACAACATTGTCGAAAGCTATCCTGTGGTAGATCTTTAGTCAAAGCATCTGCAGCATTATCTCGAGTGTGAACCTTCTCAAGAATAATGCTCTCAGTGGCTAAGAAATCTCTAATGAAGTGATACCTCACCTCAATGTGCTTGGTCTTTGCATGATAGACCGGATTCTTAGCCAAAGCAATGGCACTCTGACTATCATTGAGCAAGCGAGGTACATGCTGAGGTAAAACCCATATCACAAGCAACACGAGAAAGCCACAATGCTGCCTTACATGTCTCACTTGCTGCAACATACGCTGCTTCTTTGGTGGAAATAGCTGTACATTCTTGAAGAAGAGATCTCCAGGAGATAGCACCTCCAACAAAATGAAAAATGTACCCTGATGTAGACTTACGATTGTCTACACAACCAGCATAGTCAGAATCTGTGTAACCAATAATGGATGCTTTCCCTCTACCTAAGCATAGACACTTGTCCTTAGTGCCACTCAGATATCTCAAAATCATATTGACCACTTTCCAATGTTTCTTGCCAAGATTAGACATATATCTGCTCACAAATCCCACTACAAATGTAATGTCTAGTCTCGTAGCTACCATAGCATACATGAGACTACCAACAGCAGACTGATAGGGAATTTTGGTCATGAATTCCTTTTCCTCATCTGATTTGGGGCAGTCATCCTTGCTCAATTTCACATATGTGGGTAAAGGTGTACTCAATGCCTTTCCACCCTGCATATTGAACCGGTGAAGTAGTTTGGATATGTACTCACTTTGAGACAAGTATATGCATCTTTTGCTCCTATCACGAGTAATGCGCATGCCAAGAATATGTTTGGCATCCCCCAAATCCTTCATATCAAATGTCTGACTCAACTTCTTTTTGAGAATTGACAAATCATAAGAGGACTTCCCAACAATCAACATATCATCGACGTAAAGTATCAAGAATATCAAGCTTCCATCAGAGCATCTCTTTGTGTAGAGACAATGATCCTCATTGCTCCGAGAATAGCCTTGGGACTTCATAAAAGCATCAAAATTTTGGTACCATTGTCTAGGAGACTGTTTAAGTCCATACAAGCTCTTCTTGAGGGTACAAACTAGACTTTCCTTGCCAGGAACTACATAACCCTCTGGTTGTTCCATATAGATCTCATATGTAAGATCTCCAGGCAAGAAAGGTATTCTCACATCCATTTGGACTAGCTCTAAGTCCTCCATTGCAACGAATCCAAGCAACATGCGCAAAGTAGTCATCTTGACCACTGGAGAGAAGATTTCCTCAAAATCAACACCATGTTGTTGCTTAAAACCCTTTGCAACAAGTCATGCTTTATATTTTGGAGAATCACTATCTGATGTGAATTTCAGCTCATATACCCATTTACATGGTAAAGCTTTCCTGCCCTTTGGCAAAGGTACTAAGTCCTAAGTACCATTCTTGTGAATAGAATCCAACTCACTCTTCATGGCACGCTCCCACTTGACATGATTCTCTGTCCACATAGCTTCTTTGTAGCAAGAAGGCTCACTAGCATCTGTTAGCATAACAAAATCTAAACCTGGAACATATCTATTAGGTGGATATGAGACACGTATAGAACGTCTCAATGGTTGCTGAACAGGAACATGTGCAGACTGATCTGAATGGACATTGTCTTGAACATCCCTATGTGCAACATTTTTATGCATGCTAACTGTAGGACTAGTATCCTCAAACACCACTCTTCTCACTTCAACCTCCTTAATGGGCTGTTCATGCATCTTAGACTCATTAAAAATGACATCACTACTTTTGATCACTGACCGTGTTTCAGGATCCCATAAGCGATATCCAAATTGTCCTTCCCGACCATATCCAAGAAAAATGCATTTCTTTGACTTATGGTCCAACTTTTGTCTAAGATTCTTGGGTATATGAACATATGCTTCACACCCAAAAACTCGAAGATGATCATAATATGGTGGTTTCCCTGTCCATAACTCTTGTGCCACTTTCAGACCTTTGGCAGTACTAGGTGAAAGGTTAATCACATGAACTGCAATCAATACTGCTTCTGCCCAAAAACCTTGTGAGAGGTTTGCATGATGCAACATAGAGACTACTCTATCTTGAATAGTTCTATTCATCCTCTAAGCTACACCATTCTGTATTGGGGTATAAGGAGCTGTAAACTCTCTACGAATCCCTCTAGACTGACAGAAAAGCCTGACTTCATGTGAGGTATACTCACCCCCATTATCTGAACGAAAAGCCTTAAGCTTAGTTCCTTTTTCAGTCTCAACTAAAGCAAGCCATTTTCTGAAAGTAGGGAATACATCATCGTTTGATTTGATAGGATATACCGAGACTTTTCTAGTAGCATCATCTATGAAAGTGACAAAGTAAAGAGAACCACCTAAGGATCTAGTGGGCATAGGACCACACACATCTGTATGAATGAGATCTAAAGGCTGAATTGAAGAGTCAATGTGCGTTCTATGCACATTTCTGTTTTGCTTTCCATATTGACAATGCTCACAAAATGAAAAATCAGAGAAAGATAACACAGGTAAATAGCCAGAACAAGAAAGATTTTCCATTCCACTACGAGATATATGGCCCAAAGGATCATGCCAAATACAAGCCATAGGTTGTTCAATAACAGCTAACAAGTGTTCTTTCTGTGATACAAATAAAGGATAAAGTGAGCCAACTTTGCTTCCTTTTGCAATAACCATATTGCCCTTTGATATACGAAAGGACTTAGCATAGAAGACCACCTTGTAACCAAGGTCATCAAGTTGACCAACTGACATCAAATTGTGTGATAACTGAGGTACATGGCGTACATTATGCATAGTAAATTTTGAACCATCAATGAACTGCACAACCACATCTCCAATCCCCACAACATCACACTGATAAGAGTCACCAAGTCTCATGGTACCAAGAGACTTTGCTGCATAATTAGAAAACCATTCTCTATGTTGTGTCACATGGAAAGAAGCACCAGAATCTAGCAGCTAGGTGTGGGAAAGAGAATCAGCCATAAGTGCCTTAGATGGCACAGTACTATCAAGTGTTAACACATCAGCATCATCAGAAATAGCATTAATTTCTTCAATCTTCACAGTCGAAGTAGATGGTGTAGGTAACTGTTTAACATGCCCATCAACATTCTGTCCTTTACCTTTAGCATTCTTTAATGCATAGCAATCTTTCTTCATGTGTCCTTTCTTATGACAATAATGGCATTCGATATCCCTGTTCCTTGATTTACTTCTACTCTTATTCCGTTGACCATTCTTTTCCTTGTTCTTGCTCCTGCCACGTTGGTTATTCTTTCCTTGGTAAGAATCACAAACATTATATGCATCTCCACTCTGAGTGCCAACCATAGATTTTCTACGAATCTCCTCACTTAAGAGTGCTCCACATATGTCATCATAGACGAGTTTACCACTAGGTGCACTGTTGCTAATAGCTGTGCAAAACATATCCCATGATGATCGCAGGGTGCATAACAACAATACTGCTTTCATTTCATTATCAATATCCATTTTTTGAGCCTGTAACTGGGAAACTATAGCATCAAACTCATTTAGATGAGTAGCAGCACTATCTCTATCCTTCATACGAAGGTCATATAATTTTCTCATCAGATACACTTTATTTGATGCCATCTATTTTTCATATTTATTGCATAACTTCTTCCAAAGCTCCTCTACACTTTCACGGTCTAATACTGTAAAGTAAACATTATCTGCCAGGTGCAAGCGAATGGTAGACCTGGCCATTTCATCTAACTCATCCCAATCATCTTCATCCATGTTAGCAGGCTTCTTTGAAATCCCATTTACTCGCTTCCAGTGCCTCCTTTGAATCAGCACATCTTTAATCTGATTCTTCCATAGAGCAAAGTTTGTGCCATCAAATTTTCGGATCTCAAAATGGTCTTTGCCCTACAAGTTATAGCTCCTCCTCGGAACACTAGCACTAGACCCTGATCCATCGGATGTGCTTGAGAACTGAATAGAATGATAATGGAGCTAGAAGAGTCCAAACACCAACAAATCAGTTTATCCAGGAGTAAATCGACCACTATATAGTTGACTAAACCAAAAATCTAGAAAAATTACCCTCTCTGCATATAATCAGTTACCCAATAGAAGCCAACTAGGCTTATCGAGCACCTATGAACAACTATCATACATCTCCTATGGCGAGGTTGGGTAAGTCTTCCACCTGCATCACCAAAGAGACCCCGACATCTGGGTGTCTCCCAGTTAAGAAAACCTCACCACGACCCTCTTTATCAAATGTAAAAGGCTTTATGCAAAGAATGTAACCGCTATATCAATGACCCCATGGACGTACATAAGCGGTATCCACAGAAGTACAATGGTGTGTATGTGCTCAATATATGCAGTAAAACGACACTAAAAGGCTGAATACACAGCCCAAAAACTAGCCAATAACACCTGCAAGTGTTTGTCAACTCTGATGTTTTAGGCTTTAAAAACCTGCATAAATTTGTAGCGGCTGCTCCCACCAAAACTGAAAACCTCTCAAGAAACCTGTAGTTTTACGAGTGTGGCTGAAAATTCATTGTCTAAGAAGTACAAAGAACACTCTTCTTGATGTTCTTGGACCTGTGTGAAGAGAACTATGTGCGAAAGTACTCGCAAATGGCTCCAAAAGACACCCCAAAAATGCTTTAGAAATAGGCTTTGAAAGCAAAGAATGAAGCTTTGAGGGACCAAAACTTGTTCAAGGTAATGTCTGAAGTGTTTCAACGGCGCTGCACCATAGTGCGCTCTCCTTCTCGAGAGCTTTGCGACGATATGCTCGGAGTAGAAAACCGAGCTCTTGAGTCTGCACACAGTACTCCGCACAGAGGCTATAGAATACACAGAAAACACAGTACACACGAAGCACGAAGACAAACTTCTTAGGTCTTCCAAATGCGGTCGAACTTATAGTCCGTGACTGACCACGCCACTATATGTTTTATTAAAGAACATATACAAAGAAGTGTCCGGTGGCCATTTGGCCTTTCACATGGACACTAACGGTAACAACCTCCCACTAAAGGCCAATATGGCCAGAGTAACTATGGGAGAAAAATAAAGAATGATAAAGAATACCTGAGTGTAAGTATACAAACTATACCTCCCACCTGATCGGCATGTTACACAGTATACAAGTGACTGCGTAAGATCAAGAATCAAGTAACCCCCATCAAGTGACAACAGTGTCGAAAGCTATCATTTGGTAGAGCTTTAGTCAAAGCATCTGCAGCATTATCTTGAGTGTGAACCTTCTCAAGAATAATGCTCTCAGTGGCTAAGCAATCTCTAATGAAGTGATACCTCACCTCAATGTGCTTGGTCTTTGCATGATAGACCGGATTCTTAGCCAAAGCAATGGCACTCTGACTATCACTGAGCAAGTGAGGTACATGCTGAGGTAAACCCATATCACAAGCAAGACAAGAAAGCCACAATGCTTCCTTACATGCCTCACCTGCTTCAACATACTCTGCTTCTGTGGTGGAAACAGCTGTACATTCTTGAAGACGAGATCTCCAAGAGATAGCACCTCCAGCAAAATGAAAAATGTACCCTGATGTAGACTTACGATTGTCTACACAACCAGCATAGTCAGAATCTGTGTAACCAATAATGGATGCTTTCCCTCTACCTAAGCATAGACACTTGTCCTTAGTGCCACTCAGATATCTCAAAATCATTTTGATCGCTTCCCAATGTTTCTTGCCAGGATTAGACATATATCTGCTCACAACTCCCACTGCAAATGCAATGTCTGGTCTCGTAGCTACCATAGCATACATGAGACTACCAACAGCAGACTGATAGGGAATTTTGGTCATGAATTCCTTTTCCTCATCTGATTTGGGGCAGTCATCTTTGCTCAATTTCACATATGTGGATAAAGGTGTACTCAATGCCTTTCCACCCTGCATATTGAATCGGTGAAGTACTTTGGATATGTACTCACTTTGAGACAAGTATATGAATCTTTTACTCCTATCACGAGTAATGCGCATGCCAAGAATATGTTTGGCATCCCCCAAATCCTTCATATCAAATGTCTGACTCAACTTCTTTTTGAGAAGTGACAAATCATAAGAGGACTTCCCAGCAATCAACATATCATCGACGTAAAGTATCAAGCATATCAAGCTGCCATCAGAACATCTCTTTGTGTAGAGACAATGATCCTTGTTGCTCCGAGAATAGCCTTGGGACTTCATAAAAGCATCAAACTTTTGGTACCATTGTCTAGGAGACTGTTTAAGTCCATACAAGCTCTTCTTGAGCTTACAAACTAGACTTTCCTTGCCAGGAACTACATAACCCTCTGGTTGTTCCATATAGATCTCATCTGTAAGATCTCCATGCAAGAAAGTTGTTTTCACATCCATTTGGACTAGCTCTAAGTCCTCCATTGCAACGAATCCAAGCAACATGCGCAAAGTAGTCATCTTGACCACTGGAGAGAAGATTTCCTCAAAATCAACACCATGTTGTTGCTTAAAACCCTTTGCAAGAAGTCGTGCTTTATATTTTGGAGAAGCACTATCTGATGTGAATTTCAACTTATATACCCATTTACATGGTAAAGCTTTTCTTCCCTTTGGCAAAGGTACTAAGTCCCAAGTACCATTCTTGTGAATAGAATCCAACTCACTCTTCATGGCACGCTCCCACTTGACATGATCCTCTGTCTGCATAGCCTCTTTGTAGCAAGAAGGCTCACCGACATCTGTTAGCATAACAAAATCTAAACTTGGAACATATCTATCAGGTGGATATGAGACACGTGTAGAACGTCTCAATGGTTGCTGAACAGGAACATGTGCAGACTGATCTGAATGGACATTCTCTTGAACATCCCTATGTGCAGCATTTTTATGATGCTAACCGGAGGACTAGTATCCTCAAACACCACTCTTCTCACTTCAACCTCCTTAATGGGCTGTTTATGCATCTTAGACTCATTAAAAATGACATCACTACTTCTGATTACTGACCGTGTTTTAGGATGCCATAAGCGATATCCAAATTGTCCTTCTCGACCATATCCAAGAAGAATGCATTTCTTTGACTTATGGTCCAACTTTTGTCTAAGGTTCTTGGGTATATGAACATATGCTTCACACCCAAAAACTCGAAGGTGATCATAATATGGTGGTTTCTGTGTCCATAACTCTTGTGCCACTTTCAGACCTTTTGCAGTACTAGGTGAAAGGTTAATCACATGAACTGCAGTCAATACTGCTTCTGCCCAAAAACCTTGTGAGAGGTTTGCATGATGCAACATAGAGACTACTCTATCTTGAATAGTTATATTCATCCTCTCAGCTACACCATTCTGTAGTGGGGTATAAGGAGCTGTAAGCTCTCTACAAATCCCTCTCGACTCACAGAAAAGGCTGAATTCATGTGAGGTATACTCACCCCCATTATCGGAACGTAAAGCCTTAAGCTTAGTTCCTTTTTCAGTCTCAACTGAAGCAAGCCATTTTCTGAAAGTAGGGAATACATCATCCTTTGATTTGATAGGATATACCTAGACTTTTCTAGTAGCATCATCTATGAAAGTGACAAAGTAAAGAGAACCACCTAAGGACCTAGTGGGCATAGGACCACACACATCTGTATGAACAAGATCTAAAGGCTGAATTGAAGAGTCAATGTGTGTTCTATGCACATTTCTGGTTTGCTTTCCATATTGACAATGCTCACAAAATGAAAAATCAGATAAAGATAACACAGGTAAGTAGCGAGAACGAGAAAGATTTTCCATTCCACTACGAGATATATGGCCCAAACGACCATGCCAAATACAAGCCATAGGCTGTTCAGTGACAACTAACAAGTGTTCTTTCTGTGATACAAATAAAGGATAAAGTGAGCCAACGTTGCTTCCTTTTTCAATAACCATATTGCCCTTTGATATACGAAAGGACTGAGCATAGAAGACCACCTTGTAACCAAGGTCATCAAGTTGACCAACTGACATCAAACTGCGTGATAACTGAGGTACATGGCGTACATTATGCATAGTAAAATTTGAACCATCAATGAACTGCACAACCACATCTCCAATCACCACAACATCACACTGGTAAGAGTCACCAAGTCTCACGGTACCAAGAGACTTTGCTGCATAATTAGAGAACCATTCTCTATGTGGTGTCACATGGAAAGAAGCACCAGAATCTAGCAGCCAGGTGTGGGAAAGAGAATCGGCCATAAGTGCCTCAGATGGCACAGTACTATCAAGTGTCAACACATCAGCATCATCAGAAATAGCATTAATTTCTTCAATCTTCACATTCGAAGTAGATGGTGCAGGTAACTGTTTAACATGCCCATCAACATTCTGTCCTTTACCTTTAGCATTCTTTAATGCATAACAGTCTTTCTTCATGTGTCCTTTCTTATGACAATAATGGCATTCGATATCCCTCTTCCTTGATTTACTTCTACTCTTATTCCGTTGACCATTCTTTTCCTTGTTCTTGCTCCTGCCAGGTTGTTGATTCTTTCCTTGGTAAGAATCACGAACATTATATGCATCTCCACTCTGAGTGCCAACCATAGATTTTCTACGAATCTCCTCACTCAAGAGTGCTCCACATATGTCATCATAGACGAGTTTACCACCAGGTGCACTGTTGGTAATAGCCGTGCAAAACGTATCCCATGATGATGGCAGGGTGCATAACAACAATACTGCTTTCATTTCATTATCCATATCCATTTTCTGATCCTGTAACTGGGAGAATATAGCATCAAACTCATTTAGATGAGCAGCAACACTATCTGTGTCCTTCATACGAAGGTCATATAATTTTCTCATCAGATACACTTTATTTGATGCCGTCTCTTTTTCATATGTATTGCATAACTTCTTCCAAAGCTCCTCTGCACTTTCACAATCTAATACTGTAAAGTAAACATTATCTGCCAAGTGAAAGCGAATGGTAGACCTGGCCATTTCATCTAACTCATCCCAATCATCTTCATCCATGTCAGCAGGCTTCTTTGAAATCCCATTTACTGGCTTCCATTGCCTCCTTTGAATCAGCACATCTTTAATATGATTCTTCCATAGAGCAAAGTTTGTGCCATCAAATTTTTGGATCTCAAAGTGGTCTTTGCCCTGCAAGTTATAGCTCCTCCTCGGAACACTAGCATTAGACCCTGATCCACCGGATGTGCCTGAGAGCTCTGATGCCATGATCGTAGAGAACTGAATAGAATGATAATGAGCTAGAAGAGTCCAAACACCAACAAATAAGTGTATCAAGGAGTAAATCAACCACTATATAGTTGACTAAACCAGAAATCTGGAAAAATTTTGCCAGAGTATCCTCTGCAAAATTAGCATATGACTAGTGTCAAAGTATCATAAAACTGCAAGTACTGACATGTCTACCTGCATAGTGAATCACTGACTCCACTGCATATAATCGGTTACCCAATAGAAGCCAACTAGGCTTATCGAGCACCTATGAACAACTATCATACATCTCCTATGACGAGGCTAGGTAAGTCTTGCACCTGCATCACCGAAGAGACCCCGACATCTGGGTGTCTCCCAGTTAAGAAAACCTCACCACGACCCTCTTTATCAAACGTAAAAGGTTTTATGCAATGAACATAACCGCTATATCAATGACCACATGGACGTACATAAGCGGTATCCACAGAAGCGTACATGGTGTGTATGTGCTCAATATATGCAGTAAAATGACACTAAAAGGCTGAATACACAGCCCAAAAACTAGCCAATAACACTTGCAAGTGTCTGTCAACTCTGATGTTTTAGGCTTTAAAAACTTGCATAAATTTGCAGCGACTTCTCCCACCAAAACTGAAAACCCCTCGAGAAACCTGTAGTTTTACGAATGTGGCTGAAAATACAGCCCCAAAGGTTGATATTTATTGTCTGAGAAGTACAAGGAACACTCTTCTTGATGTTCTTGGACCTGTGAGAAGAGAACTATGTGTAAAAGTACTCCGAAATGAATCCAAAAACCACCCCAAAATTGCTTTAGAAAATAGGCTTTGAAAGCAAAAAATGAAGCTTCAGGGACCAAAACTTGTTCAAAGTAATGTCAACCTTAGTCTTTCCCCTCCTTCAAACACCACAAGAGTGTAGCTTAGTGGCAAGAGATTGACACGGTTAAGCGAGCTCTGGGGGGAACAGTACTGGGATGGGTGACCTCCCGGGAAGTACCGGGAACCTCTATATTCCTTGATCGTTGAGGTCCTCCCTCGCGCGGAGCCAACGGCGCCAACGGTGACTTCGGTGACAAAGCTTTTGCCTCAAACTGCTCTGATACCAGTGAAGTGTTTCAACGGCGCTGCACCACAATGCGCTCTCCTTCTCGAGAGCTTCGCGACGATATGCTCGGAGTAGAAAACCGAGCTCTTGAGTCTGCACACAGTACTCTGCACAGAGGTTATAGAATACACAGAAAACACAGTACACAGGAAGCACGAAGACAAACTTCTTAGGTCTTCCAAATGTGGTCGAACTTACAGTCCGTGACTGACCAGGCCACTATATGTTTTATAAAAGAACATATACAAAGAAGTGTCCGGTGGCCATTTGGCCTTTCACATGGACACTAACGGTAACAATGTCAACCTCAGTCTTTCCCCTTCTTCAGACACCACAAGAGTGTAGCTTAGTGGCAAGAGATTGCAACGGTTAAGCGAGCTCTGGGGGGAACAATACTGGGATGGGTGATCTCCCGGGAAGTATCGGGAACCTCTATATCCCTTGATCGTTGAGGTCCTCCCTCGCATGCAGCCAATAGCACCAACGGTGACTTTGGTGACTTGGATGACAAGGTATGCCAAGGTCTATGCCTTGGTCGCTACTTTAGTCGTAAGCGTTGGGGGAGGTGCTCGCTTCGCTCGCACAAAAGCAACAAAGCTTTTGCATCGAATTGCTCTGATACCAGTGAAGTATTTTGATGGCGATGCACCATAGTGCGCTCTCCTTCTCGAGAACTCCACGATGATATGCTCGAAGTAGAAAACAGAGCTCCTAAGGCCGCACACAGTACTCCGCACAAGAGGCTGCAGAATACGCAAAAAACACAGTACACAGGGAGCACGAAGACACACTTCTTAGGTCTTACAAATGTGATAGAACTTACAGTCTGTGACTGACCAGGCCACTATATGTTTTATTGAAGAACATATACAAAGAAGTGTCCGGTGGCCATTTGGCCTTTCACATGGACACTAACGGTAACAGAAATATGGTATGGGACATCAGACCATGGGATGATAATTATATTTTAGTCCTAGAATAAATCTTGAAGTTAGCTTTGATCCTCAAGGGAAATAAAAACTTCAAAGGCAAAGTTTAAATTTAAGGAGGATAAAAGCATGATCTCAAGATACCTCAAGATGAAGTAAGTAGAAGATATGAAGGAGGTAACTTCCAAGATCTTTTCAAACAAGGCAAAGACATGTTCTTATTTGAATCATGAAACACTTCAAGATAAACTGTTGTTGATTCAAAAATATTTGATAAATTTTTGAAGAAGTAGGAATTTGAAATTGAAATGATCCTTTCAACTAAGGAATGGACTGACTAAGTCAAGCACCAAGTTTCTAGTGTAACTTAGTAAATTCAATCCTTTGATTCAAAGTAATGCACAAGAATTGCATTCCCAATAAGCAATCATAAAGATTGAATATATGCATGAACTTAGTCTCAAGTGAAGCATTATTTGAGTAAAAAACTCATCAATCAATGGGTCGACACACTAATGTTGGATACCACACTAGTATCTTGTGGTTGGATGATGTTTTAGATTTACTCTATGAATCTTTTTGAGAATCCAATTTCTTTTCTCTTGAAGATAGATAGAATACTTCAATACCTTATTGAAACATATCATTGAGTAGTTAAATCTTAAGTCACCTAGAATTTGACTCACAGCAAGTATCTTAGAAGTTTGAATTGGTTGCACAAAGTTTTAGTTCTTTCTTTCTACTTTTCCAAATCTTTTGGATTTGACTCAGATACAGTATCTGATTCTTTTACAAAAGTCGAGGGTTGGCCGATTAGAAGGAGGCAACTAAATTAAACATCCCAAATAGATGTTCTATACAAAAACCATTTCAATCTTCAAAAGATGATAAGTCTAATTTGACTTATTCATTTGAGTTGCTTAGAGTTATATAGCATAAATGGCTTTCTAGGGTTCAATCCACTCTAGAAAAGAGAAGTTAGGAATTTCCCATCATATTGACAATCCCCAAGAAATTTTACCTAAAGTCTTTGAGAAAAATGTCCTTAGTTGGAAAATTTTCATTTTGGATTTGATTTGGTCAACTTATAGTACGATTGACCCAAAGTAAATGACAAACTTTTTCCTATAGTTTACGTAGGATCTTCAAGCCCATTAGGATAAAGTAGTCCTCCAGTCGGGTGAAAAAATCAAGTAATTTTTGGTTGGGAGTAAACCATTGTACAAACATCCAAGTTAGATGTTTGGGCCAACCAAAATTCAAGTTTTCCAAATCAAATTCAAGTGAATCAAGAGTTCTCAAAGTCTTGATATGGATAAGAATCCCGCCTTAGTTACTAAGTCCATGCACAAGACATGCCCAAAAATGGACTAGTAATTGGAATCCACCCATTTCACATGTTTGTGCCTAGATTGCACATCGAGAAACCATGGAGTGGCTAGGGATGCTTTTAGATCCACCCTTATTATTCATTCACTACTTTGTACTTTGATCATGATCTCAAAGTGTAGAGCAAGATAGTGTTTTGAATCATTTGGGTAGGGATCCCACCATAGAGATGAGACATGTTCTTCTGATTTTATAACATGAGGCTCGGGGGTTGTCTATGATTATTATATATAGCTTTATTTTTTAGGACGAAAATCTTTCCCAAGGTTAAAGAATGTAATAAAATAAGTCTATGATCTAAGGGTCTGACCGATTCAGAACGATCTGAAATCGGATACCATTTGGCCACTCATGTGTGTGGCCAAAGATCTTGAGACTAGACTTAAGCATAAGTTCATGTGCCTCTTAAAAAGTAATCCACTTAGCCTAGTGGTTAAGTCTCAAGGTTGTGAAGGAAGAGGTCTTGGGTTCAACCCCATGGGGAGTATGGGAAGAGCATTTTACCCAAGGAGCTCTATATTAAAGGAGTGGAGTTAACTTGAGTCTAGAGAGACTTAACTCAAGTGGTGAGTACATCAACCACTAGTGGACTCTAGTGGAAGGTACTAAAGTAGTGGCCGAGATCACTCCAACCACTAGTAGACTCTCGTGGAGATATTAAATGAGTGGAGGATATTGCACATGCATCTGTGGACTCTAGTTACATTTGTGGTCCTTGTTGATTCGAGTAGCTATATATATAAACATAAGGTTAGGAGGAGAGTCATCTCTCTAGCACATGGTGGTCGTAATTGTTATTCTCTTGCAAGTGTGATGGGCTAACTACTTGCTCGAAAAGCCATGGTTGAGGATTACTTCATAATCCTCCCTCTTGGGACATGGTTCAACCATCTCTATTTGTCACTTTATGACAAAAGATCATTGTGATTGTACTCTATGTTGATGACCTTGTATTTCCACAAAATGGTGATGCTCTTCTTCAATAAACAAAAGATGCCCCGAGTTCAAAATTTGAAATGATAGACTTCAATTTAATGCATTATTGCTTAGGTCTTGAAGTGTGGCAGGAACTAGGGAAATTTTTAATCTCTCAATAGGAGTATGCAAGATAGATTTTGAATCGCAGGGTTAAGTTGTAAGGCCCCATTACAAGGAGAAGCCATTATGAGAGCCCATACATGTGTGAAATCCTAACCTCCATATTAGATGAGGTCTATGTATGATCATTGATGGCACTAGATGATCTTTGTGAGCCTAACCATGAGGTTATGTAGGGCATAAACTTTTGGACCATTGCGTTGCCATTCAAGGTGAAAATAAAGGCCTTGTGGCACTACATTATTTCTCCATAGAGCCTTAATGGGGAGAGTATGGAGGGGGTCTTATCTCCTTCTATGAGGTTTGAGGGGCCTATCACCCTGACCCACAGGGCCAAGATGGTAAAACTTCTAGTCGTGGAGATCAAATTATCTATTTAGCATACTATTTTGTCTCTCCTAACTACATTTATCTATAATGACCCTAATTGTAAATGCTATATAAACATTTTCCATGTGAAGCTCTACATACCATTGTGTTGATATATTTAGGTCGTGATGTGTGTGAACACTCTAGGACTGTCGGGGCACTTTTTTCCCTCTTTAGGAGGTTATTTTCCCCCCACTTGTATATACGCCTATTGCCCTAATGGGCTACTTATCTTTGTACATTCTAGTGGTAATACATTCAACATTGTGTGTTGTGATCCAAGCTTCTTCTTCTTTCTTGTCATATTCGCGTGCTTTCACAGCACGCAAACAACACAAGGAAGAAGAAGAAGCTTGGAGCTCAACACGCAATACTAAATGTATTACCATTACAATGTACAAAGATAAGTAGCCCGTTAGGGCAATATGCTGGTGAACCAAAACTGGTGAACCAAAACTGGTATATACGCTTATACTGGTGAACCAAAACTGGTATATACCTTTGGCACAAAAAGACAAAATAGCCTACACAAGCACTGTGATAGTGCGTTTGGAGGTCGAAACAAGCTCAGATTGTGATTTCGGCATGACAGAACGAAGCAGTTTTCATCTCGGAAACACGCTGAGTATGCTCACCAAAATTCGTGCAATTCTGAGACTACAACCGGAGAGGTTTCGATGACGCCCTAGATGAAGCGACGACCTTCTCTGGTACCAATTGTTGGAGTTAGACGTCTGCGGAAGTACGCGAACAACACAAGGAAGAAGAAGAAGCTTGGAGCTCAACACACAATACTAAATGTATTACCACTGGAATGTACAAAGATAAGTAGCCCGTTAGGGCAATAGGCGTATATACAAGCCAGGGGGAAAAACCCTCCTAAAGAGGGAAAAAAGTGCCCCGGCGGTCCTAGTGTATTCACACACATCACTATCTAAATATACCAACAGTGTCGACGATGCCCTACATGAAGCGACAACCTGCTCTGATACCAATTGTTGGAGCTAGATGTCTGCGGAAGCATGCAAACAACATAAGGAAGAAGCTTGGAGCACAACACACAATACTGAATGTATTACCACTAGAATGTACAAAGATAAGTAATGTGTTAGGGCTATAGGCGTATATACAAGCTTGGGGAAAAAAACCTCCTAAAGAGGGAAAAAAGTGCCTCGGTGGTCCTATTGTGTTCACACACATCACTACCTAAATATATCAACATGGCACTAGTTGCCTTCTAGTTTTAGAAATTCTATTGACAATTTGTTATATATATATATATATGTGTGTGTGTATATATATGTGTGTGTGTATGTATGAATGTATGTATGTATATAGATATATCCACACACATAGACACACATACGTGCACACACACATATATATATATGTGTGTGCATGTGGATCTGTGTGTATAAGATATGGTCCTTACATAAGATATATAAGGGGCTTGTTAAACCCATGCTATAAGTGTAGACTATAACTTAAAACTTATTTCCATGATCAATATAAATTTTCGATTCAATGCCATGCCTCTTTTCTCCGTGCATACTTAAAGATGAAAACTTTTTGCATTATGAAAATTTTCACGTAAAAGTATTCATGCAAGAACTTAAAAAGCATTCTTCATACTCTTACGCAATCCATGCATAACTCATTCCCTTTGTATATAAAAACCTTTTATTAGCATAAGTCAATGCACATGTCAAATATGCCAAGTTTATGCTTATGCTTCAACTTCTATAATCCATCAGGACATGATCTATGAATGCATGAGAAATAACCATGCATTCCTCTTATCCTTTCAATACACTCATTTCATGCAACAATTATGTAACTCTTTTCATGCAAAAATTGGAGAGAAATGGATGGAGGATGCACATGGAATGTATAGCGTCTATTAGAAAATTCATGTATGGAATATTCCCCTCCTATGCTCATGCAAGAGGTATGCATATATCTTCATTTCATACTTTATTATGCATTCAAGTAAAGCATGCATGTCGTATACTATATCCATATCATTAAAAGTAAACAAGAACATAAAAAAGAAGGAATTCGAGTACTTCTTGTTGAGATATCAAGCTCAACATGTGATGGTCGAGGATGACATGTGCCACTTTTCACATAAGAAATACTTTTAGTGAGTTTTACAAGATTTACCTATCGACAGTGATGGCACATTTGTTTTTTGCCATCTCACGCATTTGTGGACATTAGGGTTTTCTTTATGTGTCGTTCTTTATACCCATACCTCCTCCTTCTCATCTCATTTACTTAATCACTACGCTAAGCTTTTTTCTTGCCTAGAACTTGGATATTATTACCCTTAGCTTATATT